>JALRMF010000145.1:0-110891 GCA_026120015.1 Dendrostoma leiphaemia | reverse complement strand
ATTATAAATTAAAATATAAAAGCTAGCATAAAGTAAATATATTTAGTTAGTTTATACTTAAAGCTTTTATAAATACTAAGGACTTTTTTGTAGCTTTTATATATATTAAAGCTTTAAAAAACTATTTTTAAATAGTTTTTACTTAGCTTAAGGCTTTTACTAAAAAGCCAAAGCTAGCTTTTAAGCAAAAGCCTTTTTTTAAAGCTTTTGTTAAAAAACCTAAGTTAGCTTTTTAGCAAAATTTTCTTTTTTAGCAAAATCCTTCTCTTTAGCAAAATTTAGCCTAGAAATTACATTTGCTTTAACTGCTGCTATCTTTCTTTAATTACTTAAGCTCTTTTATTTTTAATAATAATTAGCAGCAAAAATATAATATAAGTAATATAAATTTATAAAATAAAAAGCTAATATTTAACTTTGCTAGTAGTGTTTAAAAAATACTAAATAATAAAGTTTGCTTTTAAAGTAAAAAGTTAAAATATAAATTAAAATATATTAAAGTAGCTATATTTTAAAAAAATATTAAATAATAAAGTTTGCGTTTAAAGTAATAAGGTAAAATATAGCTTAAAATATAATAAAGTAGTTAATAATATAAATATCTTTAAATTTATTGCGTTGAGTTAAACTGCCTGCAATTAACTTTTCTCTACTTAAAAATTACCCACTATTACTTAAACTACCTATAGGTACCCGCGGCTTTATTTAAATTTTGCGGGTAGCAAATAGGATCTACCTAATTACCCAGCGATGGGTAATTCCTGGGCCTCATTCTATCTCACATAAGCTCGTCATCTGACAGTCTGAAGTCATGCGAGCCCCACGGCCTGGCTCTTTCTTGGCTCCGAGTAATATTTGCAGTCTTTGGTTTGGCCTCCTGGAGACTTCTCGTGCCTTTTCCCTTTATTCAGTGCCTTGGCTCTTCCGCGCTTTTGGGCGCAGACATCCGAAGGGATCAAGAACTGTCATCAAGAAGTTGCGATCATCGTCCCATCCGGGGCCCTCCGCCTCCGTGATCCCATCACGCTCGAGGAAGATGCGATTGTCGGCTGGTAGAAACCGCCGTGGATGGAAGGCGGACCACATGCACACGTTGACCAACATGAGGGTTGCCTCAAAGACATAGAAGAACCACTCAAACCTCAAGATCGGACTGCTGTCTTCCCCGGCCCGGGCTGTTCTCGAGGCCAGAGAGCTCCCAAAGTACTCGACAACCCGATAGATGGTGCGCGTGAGGATCAGAGTCGTGCTGATGTACATGGTGAGGAGCGGTGTCGCGAGCTTCCGGTTCCGGGAGAGCCCGGCTCTGGCGCAGCGCTGGTGGAAGACGCCTGCGCACAGGTAGAAGAGCGCGATCACCACGAGCTGCAGGAGCAGCCCTGCTTTCATGAAGCCATCGCCGAGTCTGATGATCTGATACTGCGGTGACTTGGTGGCCAGCCATGACACGCCGATGGCATTCAGGGCCTCGACGAGGCTCGAGAGTATGCCGAAAGTTGTGAGGACACGGCCCGGGTGCAGTGGCGCGCAGTACGGGACGAAGTACAGAACGCGGCCCAGAACGTGGAAGTTGGCCAGCTCTAGAAGAGGTCTGAAAGGCCACAGGGCTGTCAGTGAAACTCTTTGGGGATTCGTTGCGTTCGATATTGTCTTGCATGTGCATTCCAGAAATATTGCACTTTGGTGTTGTGCGCGGACTCAAGTGTCAACTTCGAAGATTACTTACGGCGCCATGTAGATCAGACAAGTACTTGCAATGTACACTTGAAGATTGGTGAGGGTGAACAAATAGTTGAAAGCACCGTACTCTCGCAGAGCAAACCCTGCGGCAAACATTAAGCAGCACAGTGGGTGCAGCCATGTTAACTTCCAGGCTTTGTAATGGCTGTCGATGGAGTGTTTAGAAAGGTCGAGATGTTCGGGGGTGCAAGAGGGCAATTGATCACTCACTGGCACTGCCAGAGATGGACGATACCAACGGCCGTAAATGCCACGCAAAAGAACACTGGGGCTCCCTTGTTCGGAACGTATCCGTAGATGTTGAAATCACCCGGTACTACAATATCGCACATGTCAGAAGTGAGCAGAAACATGTTTTTTGGAATCCCACCTACCAATGTTTCCTTCTGACATGTTGAGGGTGAAGTGGCTGTTTTGATGAAAGGTGGTATTGGTGCTTATTGTCTGTGACTAGGACTTTGGGACTTTAGGAAAGATAGGCCTTCTTATATTCAAATATCCTTGATACCCCAGAGTACCGACTGAGGCTCATGATTGTCCCGATTAGGAAATAAGAAGTCTCACGGTACTTGTGAGAGTAAGCCTAAGCTCTGAGGCACAGCCCGGGAGGCTTTGTGCTTACCCAGGCGCAGTCAGCCCCAATCCCAAAATGAGTGAAAATGACATTAAAATGGTCTTTGGCACGCTAAACCTGAATAGGAGAAACAGAGTCTCAAGTACCTGTAAGATTTTAGCGCAATCTCCCTCAGCCATAAGCCGCCCAGTGCGTGTGCCATTTCATCCACCTCCGCAAAATTAGCGCCCCCTTCTCTCCGACCCAGGCACCAATCTTCACAGCCGCAAGGTATATCGGGGCCAATTATGCCGCTGTTCAATGAATTTCAATGTTGTATCACCGCAGAGAACTGGCGTTGACGAGCTGTTCTTGTGATGTGTCGTTGGGTCAGGCTTTGGCCTACATGGACCCCAGCCAAAGCGGTGCCTATATTTCTATTCCCACAATCTCACAAGACAAACTTGGAACAAGACCCACGGCATACCTCTATCCTCCAGATTTAGCCGGCCAGAATGTCCAGCAAGTCACGCGTCGTTGTCTCGGTGACAACTCCAGATAAAGGATGCTGGGAGTGTCTCCGTCGCCAGGTCGTTTGCGACACCGCTCAACCAACATGCAAAACATGCGTGGACAGCGGAGTAGTGTGCCCAGGCTACGAGGACATCAAACCACTGCGTTGGCTGCCGCCAGGCAAAGTATTGTCGAAGACTAGGAAGAAGCCAAAGAGGCAAAAGGCGCCTCCTGTCACAAGGCAGCAGGAGGACACGGTCCCGGCTGAGGACAGGGTTTCTTTCCTTTCGCCAGTTGTGCTCAGAACGGAAATCGACGCCCTGGTCGAAGCGACGCAATACTGCAAGTCCGATGCTTGGCCCCACGAGGACGAACAAAAGGCGCCGCTCTCGGCAAACAGCTGACCTTGCTCTCTCTACCAGGGAATCTCGAGGTCTTGCCACAATATGAAGCCTTCAATCAGCTTGCGCCGAATCCCTGGGTGGTCTGCGTGCCCTTGGAGACTGTACTCGTACTACCGCCTGCTTTAATGCACTGTCTGGTGTTTATGGCCATGGGCTACCGCATATCGCAGTCCCCGGAGGATCTAGATCGAGACTCGCGCAAGACTCTCACGACACGCATGTATGATCATCGAGGCAGAGCAATCAAGTCAATCTCGGCCGTGCTGGACGATGAGAAGCTGCGCAATACGGATTATGCTCTGGCAAACGTGCTGATGCTGCTGTTTGGTGAAGTAGGTTTGATTGGCCGGCCTATCTGTTTCATTTCAGCCACGTTCGAATGAATATGAAAGAACCCCATGTCAGAGTCTTGCTCACATACCAGTAGTCACGCCAAACCGCTTCACCGACCTGGGCGCAGCACTTTGAAGGCGCCAGTAGGATGATCCAGCTCCGCGGTGGGCTCGAGGCCTTTGCCGAAAACCCACACCTGTGGGGCTTCATAGAGTACTTCTTGATGTGAGTATGCCGGATCCATTCTCGTCCTCTCTAAACACGGTACGGTTCATTTCAAGAAGCGTCACTGACTCTGACATCGATGCCGCCCAGCATCGGAATCATCGCGAATACAGTGAGCCCGCCCTCACAGCAATTCTCCCTGACCAGCCGGACCTCACAAGCCAAAACGGCGGCCAACTTCTACCGCGAAGGCCTCTTCCCCACGCTCCTCTGCCCGCCCGAGCTCCTGCTCGAGATCATCCACATCAACGAGCTCCGGGCACAGGCGTGCCGTCTCGAGGGCCCCCGGTCTCCGGCCGGCCTCGCGCCCGCAGCCAACGAGGTCCTGGACCGGGTCCTCTCCTTCTGCCCACAGTCTTGGGCCGACAAGCACAAGGACTGGTCCACCGACGACAGCGACCACACCGCCGAGTGGCTCCTCGTCGGGCGCGTGTACCAGTCCGCGATCGCGCTGTACTGCGTGTCCTCGCTGCAGGACCTCTCCGTCCTCCCTCCGCGCAGCGCTCACCTCGGGGACGTCCGGGCGGAGCACAGAGGGTCCCTCGTCTCGAGCCTGCGGGGCGCCCTGAGGGCGCCGCAGATCAAGATGTGGATGATGTGGCCGCTGGTTGTCGCCGGGCTATCGGCTGCGGAAGGAGATGTTCCGAGGAGGAGTGACCGTGCGGACGACGACGACAGTGAAGACGGCGGGAGCACGCGCGATTTCGTCAACAGGGAGTTGACCAAGATGGCGCGAGACCTGGGCACGCCGCTGCCTTTGGTGGCGAGAGAGGCGCTGGAGGCGTTCTGGAGGAGAGGACGCAGGGGTTGGGACGGATGTTTTGGCACGCCATTTGCCTTTGTGACTTGAGACTTTTCGTCTACCTACCCTAGGGTAGGTAGTCAATATAAACATCAACAGTTCATATCAGCCTACAACCCACCGACCCCGGACAACAACGAATGTTAGCACTTTCAAGGGAAGATGACATCCCACTTGCCAAAGAGGGGCCTTTCTCAGCAAGTAAGTGTTGACGTCGACAAGCAAGGGACGTAGAAAGAAGAGACGAGAGGGATCCGTCTCATAGCTAGCAAGCCCGAGCAAGCTGAGACGTGAACCCACTCCTGCAAAACATCAACCTCCACGAGATTCTGGATCTCCAGATAACTGGTACGTGAAGCACCCCCGACGTCGGCTGCTGCCATGCCATCAGGCCTGGCATCACATGTCTCAGTCTAGACGACGCACGACGACGCACGAAGTCCGTGAACCTTACGTATGACTGACACGGTTTCTCACCGTCTGGAGAACAAAGAACGTCGGGACGGTCGGCAACGTTCCCCAACTGTAAGTAACTGTCCACTTGGCCAGGCTCGCACGGGCGCCGAGATTGCGTCAACCCGAAAGGCAATTCTGCAATGATGGTGGGGCGTGCCATTCCAGGCATTTCTTGCACCGCGGCATTGCCCCCTTTTGGATGAGATCACATACCTACCTACTTAGGTACGGTCCCTGAGTACGTAGTAAGGGCGGCGTTTGTCGTCCTGACTCGTGTGAGCGCATGGGCCGGGCCCACCATGTCTCGCCATGGGCATCGGAAAAGTCAAACTGCAAAACCACCGCCGCGTCGTGATGCGACGTATGCCTTGGGGACGTCGCCTGGCCCACTGCTGTGTACGTGGAAGGAGGCGTGTATGATGCGAAGATTACATTCCTGGAACGAAACCTACTCGTACAACGCGCAAGACATGCATGCATTCTACTCGAGCAGGGGTTAAGTAACTTTGAATTTTCGAGAAGCAACAACAAGCAAGGAGACAAGGTTCGGGTTGTAATCGATACCCCGGATTTTCGGCAACGATCTGGCGGCAAGCGTCGTACCAGGGACCTGGCACGCCAGGTACCCATCCAAGCTCAGCAGACATCTCGTTTTGGACAGACCCCCTTGAACCCTGAACCGTCATCGGAGGCCCGTCGTAGTTGCTTCTCCATGTAGCGACCACGGTTTGGCTCGCAGTCGTCTGGCGGCGGTTGTTGCCACTGGCCAGCAGAGGGAAAAGCCTGTCTGTCCTGCCAGCGGGTCCAGGTTGGTGGTGTCCTGCTTGGACAGGAAGGTCCTGGTAGTCTCGTCTTATGTGAAGAGAAGAATAGGGTGAGGCTTTGCAGCGCTGCAGCTGAGCTCTCAAACCTCTGCAATCAGTGGTCTGGGCCGGTCTGCTACAACCTCAAAGAAGACATAGCGCATTTATGCCAGGTCTGTCATAGTAAGACGTCAACAGCCAAGCGGCGAGAATGTTGGACCTTGATTGGATGTGGCAGGGAGGCCGGGGGGTGGCTACTGTCACGTGACCACCCGTTTATCCACCCAAGCCCAATCGGGTAAAGCTTGTGATAGTCACAGGCAGGACTGCACATAAACAGGCGCGTTCTGGACGGAGCATTGGACTTTCCTTCCTTTCCTTCCCCAGACCACTTTTGTACATAACAGGGCCACTTCGAGCTGCAACTCATTCACAATGCCGTTCACCCTCGGTGAACCTCAACTGATGGACGGGCCTGTCCTGGCCGGCTTCCATCGGATCGGCCTACTTGGGGAATGAACCACAGCGTACGCCACATCGCCGGTTACAACCCAAACATCACCGTCGATGTGACTATGAATGGACCGCGCTGCTTCCTCAGTGCAACATAGGCCACCCCCGCCACTCGTCGTCGGTCACAAAGCATGGGCAACTAGGACTTGCCCAGGGCGCAAGCCAACGCCAACGGCCGGATGCTGCATTCATTTTTGCCTTGGAGTTGGATGGCGGCACCAAGTGTTACTTCCGAGCCACCGATCACCAGTCTGCCACCTTGTTGCGCCCTCTTATCGGCTCCGCTATCGATGCCTGCGTCCAGGAGCAGATGTTACAGGTGGTTAAGAGGGGCATTTTGACTGTCACCATGCTCGTGGCGGCTTAGAAGGCCTGCAAGAGCATCTCGGAAGCGCTTGCCCGGCTCTAGATCGAAGCCGCCAAGACTAAGTAATTAAGCTTCCAAGGATACGTGGGCTACTGTGTGAACCTCTATTTGATCTTCTGACGAACGTCTTTCCGTCTGCTAACTCGATTCCAAAGCTGTGTCGAGGATACGATTTCGATTTAGAGACATCACTTTGAGTCTACTGGCAATCTAAGATTCCGAGGTCCACCCAATACTTTTGTCAGTATGATACAGCAATCCAATCCACCTGTGCTCTTAGAATTCTAACTGATTAAAGAAAACCCCGACAGGTTGGCATGGGAAACAATGGCATTCTTAGTGAAGCACATGGCTTTTGGGGCTGGACGTGGTGGATGAGGAAAACCTGGGCACCTGTAGGTATTCGCCCTGAACTTGTAGAAATGAAAATTGCGCTCCACTCAATCCGTACTCGGCCCGTTGAGAGAAAGACTTTGTTGTGCTGGCTGGGCCTGGTGATGATACTGCTCTGATCTAGAAACCGTGGGCAGATCTCTACCAAAGTTTCTAAGGTGCAAATCGCCCGTCAAGTATGCAACTGAGCAAGTTACTGCCAATCAAGCCTTTGAAAATATTGGCAAACCAACGCATCGAATACCTGGAGAAGGGCTCTTCCAACGTGGCGACCAAGATGTGGTCCTCCCGGAATGTGGGTAGTGACACTGAGAACTTCATGAACGACATGATGGAGCCGGATTCCGTCAAGTGGGACCAATACAAAGGCATGGAAGACCAGGCCTAGGCGAAGGATTTGATGAACGCTCGGAAACGGTGGTTGAGAACGGAAAATCATTGGGCTAGTCTGGAATAGGCGGAATTGGTCAGGATAGAAGACCACTAGGTCCAGTACACGAAGGACCGGCTTACTGCGTGCTTTTATCCATGAGGGTATCTGGCGGGTGGAATCGACGAGGACGTCAGAAGGCTTTCTGTGGCCCGGCATTTGTGGCAGCCCGGAAGGGGCCACCCGGCTTGGCTCGGCATACCGTCTGTTTGAGGATCCCCTCCGCTTAGCTAAGCTACCCTCACTTCTTTTCTCCTTCATACCAATACACATGAGAACAACCCCATCGTACGCTTTCACAGAGGACGCTGGCCAGGACGTCATTTGAACAGATGAAACTATGGTGCGCGACAGCGCTCACATGGAAAAAACCACTATTTTTCACTATGACTGCCCTACCAGTGTAAGCAGTTGTACAAGGGAGGTAACATATATAAATGTATAAACTCAAATTGTAAATAGTATATACTTATAGCCAGACCCTAAACAGTTCAAAGTTGGCTAAATGGTCCCCTAGACTATATAATATCCCCTTAGGCAGTCAACTAGATAATTAAGTAAATTATTAGGCATCCCTATTACGTAATATGGATCCCCCCGCTGTATACTTAGACCCTTCCCATCAGCTAGCGCACGCTATCGTTTCTTCTCATTAATATACACACGCTTCTATACAACACAATCAAATAAACTAGCTTTTTACCAAAGACCTTATTTATTTAGTGTTGGAAGCTATCGTAACGTACGCTTGCATTATATAATAGCTACGCTCATCTTTTAATTTTATTAAAAGAACCTAATTCAAGCTTTTTGCCTTGCTAGCAACCCCTTCCTTTAAACAACCTATTAAATAAATAATTAAATAATTAATAATTAATGACTCGACTTAATTTACTAGCGATAAGAAGCCTTTATAAGTTTACTTACAATATATTTTTCTTTTTTAATTAACAAAGGTTAGTTGGCTAAAGACCTTGGCCCTGTTGGAAGGATACCCTTTCAACAGCCCTAAAACAACCTTTTTTTCCCTAGTCCTTATGCACTTTTAACCTATAAGATTATACTTAATTAGATTAACTATGCTAAAGGAACTTTAGATAAAACTAGTTGACTAAAATCATTTTAACCTTATCTACTTTTAATAAACGTTGATTATGTATAAGCATTTCTTTCTTTTTTTCCTTTGGATAGCTCTAAGCAACCTATTAAAATTATAATAATTATAAGCGCGATAGCTTTTGCGATTTATATAATAATCTCCGCTGGCTTTTGTAATAAAAGTTTAGTTAAATAACTTTGATTGCGCTTATTATTTAAGTAAAAACACTATTTTTAATTTATCTAAGGAATAGTAGCCGTTGAAGTAAAAAACGCACTTTTGAAGCTTTTTTGCGTTTTTAGCCTAGTAGCGGAAACTAAGCGATCTACCTTAGTTTAAAAAACCTAAACTATAATCTTAGCTTACCTTTAAATTATTTCTTTTATTATAATCTAGCATTGAGTTAATAAAGCAAGCATTAAATATGCTTGCCTTAAAGATAGTTGCTAATATTAAAGAAGGTACGCTTAGTTGCATTAGATACTTAAAGCTTTTATTATTTAATAATACTAATATTATCTAATGTTTATTTAAATGGCAAAAACCTTTAGAGGAGTTTATAAAGCAGGAATAATAAGCTAATAACGTTTTAATTTGTATACCTTTTAACTCTTTCTTGCAGAATGTAATTAATTCTCTTGCTTTATTATATACTTTAAACCTATCTTTGCTTTTGCAAACGTTTACTTTATCTCTTTTATATTTGCTTTTTAACTATTTTAATCTCTCTAACTCTTAAATTAAAGCTATTTTTTTTACTTTGCTATTTTTAAAAAGTTTACGCTTTAGCAGCTATATTAATAATAATAATAACTTTAATTTTAATTTTAATTTTAATTTCTCCTTTAATCCTAGTGTATTTGCTTAACTTAATACTATAGCTTTTATTTTAAGTAGCCTTAGCAACCCTTTGCTAAACTTTAACTAACCTTTTATAAGCTAAGCTTTTAAAAATCTGCCTATTTAACCCTTTATTGGCGATTAGACTCTTAAAAGATAGCCTATCTAACTTATCCTTGGAAATCGCCTTTTTAGAGACCAAGTCTAAAAACCTTTCTACTTTTACTTAAACCTTTAACGCAACGCTGCCATTATTTATATAGTTAAATAAGCTATAGGTTTTAGTATATTTATAAAACTTTAACTTGCTATAACTTAATTTATCTTCTTTTATATTTGCAAAGTTTTAGCTAAAGATACTAAATGCATTTAGCAAAAATAAATATTGCAAGCTAAATAATACCTTTAAGGTAACCTTAACCTAGCATTAAATTTAACCTAGTTTTAATATTTTCTTAAAAAATTTTTAGGCAGCGTTACTCTCTAATTGCCTAGTTGCTATACCTTAAAGGTTCCTAAGCGCTTATTTAAACTTTTAACAATATATCCCTTAACTAAGCGTTAGCGCTTTAACTATTAAAAATCCTAATCTTTTCATCGTTAGTAATTTTAATAATTATTTTGCCTTAGGAACTAGCGATTAAAATCAAAGATAGAGAGCTATTTGTTTTAATAATGCTATAGCTATAAATCCTTTTGCCTATGCTATTTTAATAATTATAACTTATATAATTTTTTATATTAAGCTAGCATAAGGCTAAAACTAAAGATATTTAAGTTTAATAGTAAAATGATTAATGGTTTTATTGCTAAGATTAAACATTTGGCTTAAATCTATAAAAAATAAGCAGTGTTATTTAACTTTTTTATTAATATTATTAATAAAAATAATATTAAAGGTGTGCGCTGGTTTATATTTTTGTTGTAAGCTTAATATGTAAGGTTAAGTTATAGCCTAAGTAACTAGCCTAAAAAGCTTTAAAGCCAATTCTGCAAAGATTATAATAATCTAATAAAGTAAGCTAACTTGCTAATGTATATATTTAATAACAAAGACAAATTACCCCTTTAAACTTATATTAATAAAAAAGTCCACCTTTATAATAAAGCTAAAAATATAAATAAAGATGCTTAAATTTATTATATTCACGCTTAAATAAATCCTCTGCTGCAAGTAGCCGTTTTCTTATATAAAAATAATAATATACTAGTAGAATTCCGCTAATTAATCTAATGTAAATAATATAATATCTAATAAAGGTAGCAAAAAGAAAAGAAAAAAAACAATGCTTTTAAGAACTAATTATGCAATCTCTGCAATTAAGTAAGCAATAAGGCTTAGTATAATAAACCCTACGATAATTATAGCTGTAGTAATTTATACAGCAATATCAGCTGCAATAATTGTAATTAAAATTATAGTTATTAAAATAATTGTAATAGTAATAATATTAAACATTGCAATTTGCCTGCTAACCAAGATTAAAATGCTAGGAAATTTAGCAATAAAGGCTTTTATAATAATAAAGGCTTCTATGATAATAAAAGCTATAACTAAAGGGCATTTAAAAACAAAGGGCAGTTTAATGTAAAACCTTTTTTTAACTATATTAAAAATTTAAATAAACCTACTTATAACGCTAAGTT
This sequence comes from Dendrostoma leiphaemia, assembly GCA_026120015.1. NCBI lineage: Eukaryota > Fungi > Ascomycota > Sordariomycetes > Diaporthales > Erythrogloeaceae > Dendrostoma > Dendrostoma leiphaemia. The sequence goes on along the minus strand of JALRMF010000145.1, from coordinate 99,773 downwards.
AAATAAGTAAAACTGCTATACTTATATAGGTAATGCTAAGCTTATGGTTAAGGCTTATTTAACAAGCTTAGATGATAATTGTTAAAATGAGTTTATGCTGCAGGAAATCGCTGATGAGATTTATAGGTTTTACTAAATAAATAACGTTAATTATGCTAACTTTTTTAAGGACAATGTTAAACACTTTAATAAAGAGCCTAATTTAGAAAAATAATTAAGCAGCAAGCCTAGGAAACGCCTTTGCTATTATAGCAGCAGTCCCCCTTTATTATTATTATTATTACTAATATATTTACTATATAGCCTGCCTTTATGCCTAATTTTATTTTTATTAAGCAAGCTATTAATAGCTTTAAAAGCAAATAATATTGCAATATACCCAAACTAATAGCATATCTACACTAAAAAAAGAGATTAACCTTTACTAATAATAAGACACCTTTTAATAAAGCTATTAAAAAATTAATTATTATTATCTAAGTTATATAAGGCATATATTATATGCTAATATCAGTATTATTACCTGCTATATTTATCTAAAACCTTTTATGTTTTAAGCATTTGCAAGTTACTATTTGTTTACCTGCTAAAAAACATTTCTTTAAAATATTAAATACTATTTCCTTTATTAGTCTTATCTTAAAATAAACTTTTATCTTTTATTACCTAACTTATTTCTTATCTATATTTAATATGCTTATTTACCTTAGTAGTATTAAAGAAAACCTAAAACTTACCTACTTTGTTAATTTGCTAGTTAACCTGCCTAATAAAGGCAAAATATTATAAACTATTACTAAGAGAGCATATTTTATAAATAATCTCTTTTATAGCTTTTTGTTAGGCTTAAGTTTCCTTAAAGGCAATTGCCTTTATATATTTTAAGGAAACAAAAAATATAATAACACCCTTTATATTAGCAACACTAATAAAGAAATCTAAGCTATTTATATTAAAGTTATAAAAGCAAAACAAAAAACAATATAATTTAAAGCTGCTAAAAACATTGTTTTGCTGCTAGGAAAAAGTTGCACTATTTAAATCTAATATTAACCCTTGCCTATACATCTAGACAGATATCTTATTAATCTTATTTCTATTACTAATCCTTGCAAAATAACGTATGCTTTTTTTCCCAACGCCTGCTTAGATAAATAGATAAACTTTATCTAAATCTCTAACTTTAGCAAAATATCTATTACCCTTTATAAAAGACAAAGTTTAGGAGTATTGCAAAGAATAAAATTAACCTACAACGCTAAAACGTTTTTTATCTTTAAAAATAATAAGACTAACATTATCGCTATTCTTATTATTAACCTTTTAAAAGATAAGCTGCCAAAAGAGAAACTAAAGGGCCGCTACCCAAACAGATATCCTTTCCACTTACCTATACTAAATCTTAATTTTAATATCAACAAAGCAGACATTTTTGATTGTTAGGGCCTGGAACTTAAAAATAAAATTTGCTAACTTATCTTTTATTACCATCGCCTATTTAGTCCCCGTCTTAGATGATTTAATAACGGCGTTAATATAAAAGTCCCTTTTAAAGAAAACGCTTAATTAAACAATCTTCTTTAGCAGCTATACAACCTTTCTAAAAAAAACTGCTAGAATTTTAACTTTATTATAAACCCCTTTAAAAATGCTAGAGTAGTAGAGAATGTTCTACTAAGAGACATTTGCTCTGCGGCTTTGCTAGCTTTTTTAGTATATTGCAATAAGAAACTTTGTATAATTATTAACTTATATTATATTAATTTAAAACTATTTTTTTATAATTATCCTTTACTATGCTAAGATAATATTTAGTATTTTTTAAAGGCTATTTTGTCTTTATTATTATAAATATACTTAAGGGTTTCTTTTAGCAGTTATTAGCAAAAAAGGATAAATAAAAGATAACCTTTGTCTCTTTTCATTAAGGACTTTAACGCCTTATAATTGCTTTTATAAGCTTTACAATTACTTTAAGTTTTTTTTAACATTGTATAAAAACTCTTTTTAAATAGTATTTATAGCTTTTTATCTTAGTTTATATAAATAACATTATTTTTTTTTATATTATTTAAAACTATTTTAATTATCTTAAAGTAGTTTTTACTATTTTAAAGAACTTTGGTTATATTATATCCTTTGCAAAATGTTATTTTGCCTAGTAAAATATTTACGCTTTAGGCTATTATATCTCTTATTTAAGTCTTTTAACTATAAAAAAAAAACAAAGGCTATTAAGAATTTAGCTATGCTAATAAGCCTAAAAATCTTTAAATCAAGGCTTGGTCTTATAGGGTATTACTAAAAGTTTGTTTCTAATTATATAATAATCGCTAATCTTTTTATTAAGCTAAAAACTATTAAATTTAAAAGCACTTTTTTAAAAAGTTACTAACGTAAAAATTAGGCTAAGCACAAAGCCTTTTCTCCCAAGGCAGCGCTACCATTTATTTTACTGCTAATAAAATAAGAATTTAAAAATTAGCAAAAGTAATAAAAGTATATTAATGTCTTTTGAAAAAAAGCGTAAACTACCTAAGAAAAATTAAAAAACTGCTTAATTAACATAGTTAATCTAGTTTTCCCTAATTATTTTAAGCTGTTTTACTTTTATGTAAATATTAATGCTTTTAGGATTAAAGTTAGTTTATATTAAGTTTAGAATAATAAGCGTAATCAATTAATTTTATTTTTGTTTTAAACTCTAACTATAGCAGAGAAAAATTACTTTATACTAAAGCTTAAGGCCCTAAGATTAGTTTAAGCCCTTAAAAAATGCTTTCATTACCTAGATTATACTAAAATCATTGTTATTATTAATTATAAATTAATTGTAGATGCCTTTAGTTTTAAGAACTGCCTGCTCTATAATATTTATAAAATTATAAAGTAGAGGCTTTTTTTTAACTGCTTTGCTTATAATTTATAAGTAGTATATTAGCTAAATAAGCATTATACTAATGCTAACGCGCTATTACGCTTTTTTAAAACTAATAATAAATCTGCTTTTTTTGTAATATAAAGCCTTATTTAATATATAACTAAACTGCTAATATATATATATATTGTTATATAATATTAAGCTTATTTTTTAGCTAAGCTATTAATAAAGGCAAATACTGTTAAAGATTAATAGCCAGCTTTGCCCAATGTAATAACGGCTGCTATTACTAGCCTATTATTAATCTCGCCTTAACTTTAGGCTAATTTAATTAAAAACCACTAATTAGTATATTTTAAGCGCCTAGAGACTTTTATTATTAAGATATAACTTATATAATCCTAGGTATTAAACTAAATCAAATAATTAATTTTAATAGTTCTGCTTTTGCTAGCTAATATAAAATTGACTTTTAATCTATTTATACCTAAAATTAACGTTTTTAAATATAATAGATAAGTTATAAATATTTTGCAACTTTTATGTAGCTAAACTAAAAATCTAATTAAAGCATTTAAAATAAACTTATTTTTTAAAGGTATTTATTAGCGCATTTTTACTTTAGCAAAAGATATAGTTAGCGATAATAATAAGCTACGCCTTAATATTTATAATTTTTATTTATACTTTAAGACTTAGTTATTATACTTTATAAATAAAGAAAAGATAAAGCTTATTTTTTTTGCGAAAATAATACTTTATATTATATATATAGCTTATAATAAGCGCGCGCACATAGGCGAAAACCACGTTTACTACTTTTTTTGTAATATTATTTTCTTTTATAGCATGCAAAAAGCTATATATAAGCATATTATAGCCTGCGCTATCTGCGGTTTAACTAAATAATCAAAAAAGCTTAAATTCAGCAATCTTATCTTAATCAATACTCCTAATATTTCCATTTTAACCATCTGCCTAAACTTTATTATCAGCTTATTTTTTTTTTCTAAAAGTAATAACTTTATTTTAGTTGCAATTTATAAAATGTTAAAGTTTATAATTAGATTACTAAGCAAAGCTACTTAAATAAGCAAACAATAAGCAAAGGCTTATATTAAATGTATATATTTTATATAGGGTTTTCTTAATATATTTATATTAAATATAAACGCAAAGTTTACTAGTAAACTTTAAGTAGAATTTTGCAAAGCCATTAGCATGCAAATCTGTATAACTGCTGCATATTATTTTTTTATTAATAGCCAAGCTAAGAAAATAGTCTAAATAGTAATAATTACCTTAGTTGCAGCGATAAGAGCCTTATATAATCTCTGCCTATAGGAAGATAATCTCTCTTATATTTTCTTCGTTATAAATATCTTCTGCTTTGCTTTTATTAGATAAGTTTCCTTTATTGTTTTATATAATTGCTAGCTTTGCAACTTTAACCTGCTTATCCCCAGCGCTATCCCTCTGCAAAGCTTTGTCTATCAATATTAAATAGCATGTAAAAAGACCGCTAAGTTTATTTAAATAATTTAAGCAAAGATAAAAATCTATTATAATAATTACTATACTAAGCCTCTAATATTATAAGAAAATAATTATATTTATATTTAATTTGCTAAGCTAAGCGCCCACAGATACTATTTAAACTATTAAACCAAGCTTATATTCTATAAAATAAAACTATTCTATATCTTTAAGAAAATTAGCAAACTTAAATACTAAGTTAATCTGCTTACTTAGCTTAAATAAAACCTTAACATTTCTATCAAATACTTTACTCCTGCGTCCAAAAAGCAAGCTATAGCTATATAATCTAGCCCTAGCCCACTCACCAAAAACAACGTTAAAAAATTTATTATTAATAAGATTATAGATTATGCTTAAATAAAAAAACCAAGAAAAACTTATAAAACGCTTTACTATAAGGTTAAATAGCTAGATTACAAAGGTACTATATAGAAAATATATAACTTTTTAATCTAAAACGTCCCTAAACTTATTTAAAAATACTGCTAAAAACACTATTTTAGCCATTATCTTAAATTTTAATAATATTATTATATATAAAGAGTAGCTTTAACTCTAATAAAACAAATCTAATATTGTTAGCTTAGCTAAAAACACTGCAAGCAAATTTAGCAAACTTCTTTATCTTTCTTTAAATATCCTTTATTTTAAAATATTAAGATTTTTTTAATAATAATACTAATTTTTATTATTATTTAAATAAGTAAAAAAGCTATTATCTGCTGCTTTTTTTTAGCAAAGCAATTAGCAAATTTTAAAGCATGCTGTTAACCTTTTGCTGCAAACTAAAACCTAATCTTTATTTTTTTTCTAAACCTTAAACTACCTATTAATCTTATAAAAATGCGAACTTTAAACTATACTTAAACCTTTTGCCTTTGCATAATTATTTTATTTTCCTTTTTATAAACTAAGCAACTTAATTAATTCCTTATTACCCTATATAATTCTATCTTTAATATTATACTCTTTTATTCTATACTTTTCTTCTTTTAAACTTAACCTTATTTACAATTGCAAATATAAGCGCATGCAAACATTTCCTAAACCTTATTTTCTCTTAATTAAATAAAATAACGTTTAAAACCCCCAATTATTATTACCTAAGCAATTTACTACTTTAAGCATATAAGACTAAGAACAGCGATTATTTTTATTTCTTATACTTTAATAAAAGCATTGCCTAAGTCAATTGCAATATTTGCTTATAAAACGCGCTTAATTGCCTTAAACAATGCTTTAATGCATTTATTAATAACAATAGCATTTACTATAATATGCAATTAGATTTAGCTTTTTATAAAACACAACTTAAAGTTAAATATAGTATTAGCAGCTAAAAAGTTATAGTTTACAGCTTTTTAAAGCACCACTTTTATAAGTCCTAGCATAGTTATCTTATTATAAGCAATAAAACCATATAATCTCTACTTTTAATGCTATATATTAACTTTAACTTTAGCTAATTTATTTTACAAGCTTATATATTAATAAATAAATATTATAGCTTAGTAATAAATAGCGCTGCCCTACACAGCGAAAAACCAGTTTTAAAAGTTGTGTATAGTATATTATTTTATAATAGCTAAACTATAGGCGCTTAATAGTAAAACTCGCTGCTGCGCTTTAAACGCAGCCGCCTTACCTTCTTTTTAACTTTTTTTATAAAATACCTTTTTAATAAATGCATACTTATTAGTTATCTAGCCTTTTTAGCTGCAAATAAATAGTTTAATAAAAACTACGATAATAACGCTATTGTTGCTCTAACTTCTACCAAATATATTAACCTACGTTGGTATAATATTAAGACTAACCTAACTATCTACTTTAATAAACTTTTGCAGAGCAGTGCCTTAAAGTACATTGGCATTAACATTATTGTAAGCAACAAAGGTATAATAGAATAATAAAAAAAAGACTAGTTTTAAAACGCTGTTATTAAGCATAGATTTTTTATTTGTGCTTATAGCCTTCTCTCTTTTTATAGCACTATCCTTAAAGATATTTCTTGAGCAGTTACTATTAAAAATCTAATAAAATCATAGGCCCTAGCTAAGCTAGGCAATCATCCTACGTAAGCCGTAGAAAACGTTAACGCTATTATAAACGTTAAAGATAAAAACGCGCTAGTTATAAAAGCAACCGTTTTTGGCAAAGTTGCATATGCCAAACAATTATACCCCTACTATTACATTATCCTTAATAATAATTAACGGAATATTTTTTACTGTAATTTTATAATAAATAAAATTAATAATAACCTGCCAGCAATACTTAGCATAATCTTATGCATCTATGCCTATTTTTATTAAAGCGCATATATTATATTAAAGTATTTAGCATTATTTTATAATAAATAAATCTCTTTTATCACTATGTATATTTCTTTTATATCTTTTTTAAAGCTAATTAACGTAAGCAATATAGCAATAAGATAGATTTGCTACTATATGCAAAGTATTAGATTATTAAATAAGTAAACTTAAAATGCTTGCCATTTATCTTTTATAGTAATTATATTATAGCTATTTCTTTACTACAATTATATAGCTTAGGCAGATTTGTTGCGCGCAAGATTTTCCAACTTTATTAGCATTATTTAATATATTGTAAACTAATATATAAAAAATATAGTAAGATTTAAGATTTTTGTACTGGCTGCTTAGAAAAATTTTAGGTTTTAGGCTATTGTACTCCCAACTTTATAAGCTTAAGCCTAAGGTAACCTGCTTTTGATTATCTATGTAAAATTAACTAAGTTTTTTGTTATTAAGCTAAAAACCTTTAATTACCTTCTTCTAATAAATATATATTAGCTAGAGCCGCTGTTAAAGTTTAACTTAGTTACTAATTAAATTATTATACTTTTAAACGCTATTTTATATAAAGTATACTATTAGTAAATATTAGCAAATAAGTTTGCTAACTAATATATTAAGATTTTATTTTAATTAGTTGGCAAAATATAAGTTAAAGCACTATACTCTACTAATTTTATAAGAAAAAAGATAGTAGAACTGCTGTATATTTATTATATAATAATTATCTTATGCAATAATATAAAGCACCTTATTAAAACTTATCCTCTGCTAAGCATAGCAGTATTCTGCTAAATTAAGATTTATTCTGCTGTTATAAAGTAAACTATTGCAAACTGTATTAATGATAAACGCTGCGAAATTATAGGCTTATAAATATATAAGGTACTTTTAAAGGCTAAGTATTATTTTATATTAGACTATTAGCCGCTAAAGAAGAAAACTAAAGAATTTAAAAACACTTAAAGCATGCTTTAGGAATATTGCAAGGCATTTAAACACAGGATGTGTTTTATTAATGCTTGCGCATATATTAGCCTTTTTGTATGCATAGTAGTGATAATGGAATTTATAATTAGGGAGGAAGCTATTGATTAGCAAAATAATATTATTTAATGCTTGGTAAAGCGTATAGAATGCTACTAAGATATTAATATAAAAAGTAAAGTTATTTGTAAACTTAGTCTTAAATAGAGAAAATGCATTATTAAATAGTATGCATTTATACTTTATATTTTAGAATTACCTTTTTTAGTAAATTTAATAGCTTTAATATAAACGAGCATTTGTTATAATGTTAATAAACTTTTAAAAAAGCTAGGCAAACTTTATTTTCTTTTATGCTTGCTTAGAAAGCTAAACTAGGATAAAAAGAATAGATAAGCTTTATTTATTTACTTAGAGCTATTTGCTATGCTTATAGAATGCACCTTAGGTAAGAAGTATATTAATAAACTTTTTGCTGTTATATATTGCATTGTTTAACTAGCTATCTTTTAATTTATAGTCAACGAAGTTATAGCAACCAAGCGCCTTAAGAGCTTAAAAAAGCTTTCTAACTTTTAAGCATAAGTAATAAATAAATAGTTTATTATATTGCAAAGATTACTAGTTATTGCTAACCTTTTTGCTATAATCTTATTGTTAAATTATATTTAATACTATTTAACTTAATAACTTGTTATTGGTAACTAATATAATCTTAATAACCTTATCTCTAATAACTACCTTATTTATTAAGAAAAATAGTAAGATACTTTAGGCAAAGTTAACCTTATTATTATCTACGCATACTAAGTTTATTAGAACGTCTATTTAAAAAACTATGTTTATATAGCTTTAAAATTTAATTAAAACTAGCTATAAGCCTTTTTTGCACTTAATAAAGCGCCTTATAAAAACCTTTTTATCTAGGGTTGCTTTAATAGTAGAAAGTTTTATATTGCTAAATTTACTGCAAGTGTTATTTAAGACTCTAAGCTATGCACTATAAACGCTATCTCTTAATACTTTACCTATCTACTTAAGACATTAGAAGATATAAAATAATAAACTAAAGTTAAGTTGCTTTAGCTTAACTATGACAAAAACATTACTTAAACTATATTTAAACTTTTTATTAAACTAAACTGTTTATTGGAGGATAAAAGCATAGGCTTAAAACCAAAGTTATATAATATATTTTAAGACACAAAAGATATAGTAGCTTTCCTATTACTGTAAAATAGTCTGCCTTTTAATATAGTGCAAAATATTGTAATAAGATAAGATTTTGCCTTATCTATTAATAAGTTTCTTATGTTAGTCTTAAGATAGATTGGTAATAAATATAATATTAATACCTTATATAACTTAGATAATTAGGTTGACGCTATTTTTATGCTAACCTTTTAGAGAACCTTTTCTTATGCTTTTTATAAAGACTATATAGCCTTATTTTATAGCCTGCTTTTTAAAAACGCAAAAAAAATCGCTATATATAGTTAATAATACTTTAATACCTAGGCATTTGCTGTTTAACGCATTGTTATTAATAAAATAGATAAAGGTTGCAATAATAATAAACTAGCCTTTGCTATGCTTAATAGTCCTACTGCTAACACCAACCCTTAAATAGCAGACAATAATAATTTAGCTTGTTTGCTAAATAGCTAACCCATTAACCTTAGTGCAGCATTTAGAGATATATATATTAAGGATAATAACCTAGCTTTAAAAGTAAAGGCCCTAATATTTAAAATAAACGCTAAGGTTATAATTATTATTTAGCGTAACAAGCATAGTAAACATATAGCTAAAAGCTACTAAGAAACTTTTCTTTAAGCAAACTTTAATTAATAATATATTATTATTAAAGTAAATAATCTTATGCTTAAGAAAAAAAACCTAATTTAAAGCTTTTATAGCATAAACCCTAAGATTTATATAATTAATATAATGTTTACTATTAGCGCTTAATTTGCTATAGCTTTAAAAATAAAAAATATTATAAAGTTTGGCATAAATTGCAGTTAATATTAACGTATATTAACCAAAGGTATTTATATTTTTAACACTATAATCCTAAAAATAATCCAAAGTGGAAAAGCTATCCACTTAGCAGAACTACTTAATAAAGAAAGCTAGCTAAATATTCTAGCAGATATCTTTAAAACTAAAGAAATAAGTAAGCGCTTGAATAAATTCTACTACATAATTTTAAAAACTATAAATGCTATTATTTATATGTTAATTATTATATTTAAGGTTATAAATAAAGCACTTTTTGCGCTTATTATTATAATCTTTAATAAAGCTAGTATAATAACCAAAGCTGATTCTATTTTAGTTATATAATAATTCCTTGGCTATTATTATTTTTTTTATATAGGCAATAGGGTATAAGGCAGTGTTATTATCCTTAGCAATAAAGTTTAATATTAATAAGATATAATGTTAAAACTTTATAAGCGTAGAAAAGCAAACAAGGAAGACTAGCTTTATAGAATTGCAAACTATTAACTTAACGCAAATATACAAGCTTTTACTATCTTTTTTATTTATTAAATACAGACTTTAATATTGAAATAAGTTAACTAAGCTATTCTCTACGCTTTGCATATTTAAATCAATCACTGATAGCAAGGTAAACTAAAATATATTGCTAGTATTATTGGCTATAATAAACATATAAAATTAGCTTTTAACCCTAATAATCTTAGCTTAGCAGCTTAATATCTATAATGCTTCTTTAACCTATAAGTGCTTTGCAAAACACTAAAAGATAAGAAGAATTATATAAGCAGCACTTAGGCCACTATTTAGCATAAGGAAACGCTTATCTAATTAAAAATAAGCTAGATAAACGCTTTTTAGATTAATTTAGCATTATATATTGCTTTTTAAATTTATATTATTAGTTTGCAAAATAATAAAGGTAAATTAATATTTATTTTTATTTCTATTCTATATGCCTAAGCTATTTGCGACCTTTGATATATAGCCGCAGCTATGTTACCTTAAGAGATTTGTAAAAATAAACTCTATATTAAAACGATTAACGGCGCTTAAGGTTATAAATTTAATATAGTTATTATTATTTTTGTAGTAGGACTAAGTAGTGGATTTTTATAGAAGATAAAACAGCTTATTATTGCCTTAACACAGAGTTATCTAGCCGTAGTAGATATTTTGTTTAAAGACTTATATACTAAGCTAAGCTAGATTTAGCGCTACTTTATAATATATTATAATATTTAAAAGGAGCTTTAAGCTACTTATACTAAAAAGAGAGATTGGACTACTTTATTAAAGATTACTTTTATACTAGCCTTAGACTAACAAAGGTCTAGAAGTTTATTTTGCCTTAATTGTTTTACCTAAAGTTATTACTTATATAACTATAAGACTAAAACTATTAAAGGCCTGCTTGCAGACGCTTTAAATATTTTATTATAATATAAAGATAATAACTTTATAGTTAACTTTAGCCAGTGTTTTAAGACTATTTTAAAGGTATATTTATTTAAAAACCAGAAATGTAATGTTACTTTAAAGAAATGCAAGGTAATCTTTGCTTAGAAGTTTAAAGACGTAAACGAAATTAACGTTTTTGATAATTTAAACTAGCTTATTATAGAGATTGCCCCCAAAGTATTAATTTATAAGTATATTAGGGACATAATCTAAAATAAACTTAACATTTAGCTTAATAAGGTAGTTAAAGACGCTGACGCTAAAGACGCTAATAGTTTTAATATTAACGAAGATAACAACAATTAGGATAAAAAACTTTATATATATACCATTATAGCTATTAAGCGCCGCAGCCTTAAATAACTTAACTTTGCAAAAATCTACTTATTAGCCCTTATAAATAATTAGGAAACCTTAGCTACTCTTAACACTAATATAGCTAAAGTAAACATTATACCTAAAGACAACTTATAGCAAAAAACCGCTACTATAGATTAAGATAATTTTAACGTAAAAGCTTAGTAGACCACTACACTTAATACGCAAAATCTAGCTATAAACTAAAAACTTGCTGCTAACAAAATAGTTATTAAAAACAATAATTTAAATAAGTCTAACGTTTTTATAAATAAGGGCAATAACAAAGATAATAATGATAGCATTATTAACTTAAATAAAAGATAGACTGCAGCTTTAAGCGACGTTAATTTAACCGCAGAATAAAGCTTAGCACCTATTGCTTTTAACGCTAACCTAATTACTAAATAGGGTTTTACCAACGCTAACCTAACCGTTGAATAAAGCTTGGCTTTTACTAACGATAATATAACTAAAAAATAAGGCTTAGCTTCTATCAATGCTAATATAACTAAAAGATAAGGCATTGGTGACTGGGCTCTAACACTTAAGCAGTTTAAAGATTACGCTAACAATAACGCTGCTATTAATAATACTTCTGCTAACAATGTTGCTAACACTTTTGCTAATAATAATTATATTAATAATAAAACTGCAGCAGCAGTTTAGATTTAAATTGATAATAAGACAAACTTTGCTTAATGCAATAAATTAACTACTTTTTTTATTAGATAATGATAAAGTTTTTAAAATTAAAGATAAAAAATATAATAGACTAGAGGGAAACGAAATATTATAGGATAGGAAAAATATTATGCATAAGAACACGCGCATTTTTTACAAAAGGGGCATATTAGGCATCTTTATTATATAATACAGGTTTTTCCGCTATATATTTAGACTCTTCTCATTAGCTAGCGCACGCTATCGTTTCTTTTTATCAACATATATACGCTTTTGTATAATATAATCAAATAGACTAGCTTTCCACTAAAAACCTCGTTTATTTAGTATTAGAAGCTATTGTAATGTATGCTTACATTATATAAATACTCTTTTTTTTTAAAGTTAACTAATAAAAACATTGCATAATAAAAGCTAAAAGAAGAAAATTATAATGCATAGGCTGGTTAATTATCTAGGGATTTGTTTAATTAACTATTTAAAATTTAAAAAGTTTAGGAAACTTTCTAAGAAACTAAGAGACAAACTAAGAGACAAACTAAGAAACAAACTAAAAGATAAACTAAGAGATAAACTAAGAAATAAACTAAAAAACTAAAAGACTAAAAGACTAGAAAACTATTTAAAAAACCGTCTAAGAAACTAAAAAACCGTTTAAAAGACAGTGAGACTGCCTAGGAGACTATCTAGTTTATTATCTAGTTAACTATTTAGGGGTTTAGCTATAAGTATACATTATTTGCAATTTATATTTATGCTTTTTTAGCGTCGTGCAACTCTAGCTTAATTTAAATTTTATATTTACCCCAGCGTTTTTAGCCAACTAGGGGTTTTCTCTATGTAAGCGCTATTGCGTACTATAGAAACTAATGTCTACTTAGGTTTGTTTCTACTACACCTTTATACAATACTATATTGTCTAATCAAAAGAACTATAGTGTTCATTTCATAGAATACTATATAGTGGTAGTAACGGTCTATTCCACTGCTTCTATTTTAGGTAATATAAAGAGGGGGGTCGGGTTCCACTGCAAACTAGCCAAAATTGGAGATACTTTTTCCCATCAAGCTAGATATATTATGTCATTCGTGCAGCCCAGGAGTGGCATGGATCAGGGGGTCATTGCTCTATGCCGGTCTCGTGCAGCCGTTGCGGGTCTGGGGAAACGCCTCAAGCGCTGCAGGGCTAATGTGGGGTGGAATGTGGAACAGCCCACGCAGGGCGTAGCCTGGCCTGGCCTGACGTGACCTGACCTGAGCGGAACGGCGCATCATGGTGAAAGAAAGGGTTCTGCCCTCTGCAAGCTCATGAGCAAGGGCAATCTGCTTCCCTTTGCCGGCAACTTTTTGAGGTGGGCGATGGCGGAACAATCTGACCTGGCAGCGGATTGAGTCACGCAATACATGTGCGGCATATTAATCTTCGATGTACTGTTCTGGTACATGCCTTGGTACCATACGTTTAGGTGTTGAATTACACGCCGTTTGAACGAAAACAGAGGGACCCTTGCAAGCCGAACTGTTGGACCAAACCAGGCAGAGCAGTCAGCCCACGACCCACTACCCAGGATCCACAGCCGTGTGTCGCGTGATGCATTGCTCGTAGGCTGCCGAAGCTCTCTCCGCCTGCCTTCCGATGCTGCCCTCGTGTCTGCACAATAACGTAATACCGAGTGGTACCTGCACAGACAAGCAAGCAGCTATATGGGAGCAGGGTGCATTGAAAGAAGAAAGAGGGCCACTGGCTGCTGGGAGACCAACCAGTCGTACCGTAAGGGTACAGAGTACTTGGTACTTGGGGGTTACCTCAACTCAACAGCATACTTTGGCACGCTCATGCTGCGGTACGATGAGCAGCTGGAACTGGAGAACCAGATGGATGTTTGAAAGGAGCCTCTTGCTTTGCCCAGCTGCCGCCGCTCCCCTCACCGAGAGGGAAAGAGCAGCCACATGACCGGTGGGGTGGTCCAATTGGTCAAGGGGGTCCCTGGAGCTGGTAAATGCTATGCTCCTTCCCTCCCGGTCTCCCCTTTCCTTTGACATCAGTGGCAGCCCACCTCAAGCTTGGGGCCAGCAGCACCTAACAAAGTACAGTGGGATACATGATACATATGTAGGCATCCCTCCCCTCACCTCTGAGACCTTCCAGCTCGAGAGATCCCCCATTGGACTCAGATCAGATCAGACCCAACCTTCCCCGGTAGAAGCCAGCTTCACACATTAACTCTCTCTCCTTTTGTCGTCCCGGTGATTTCTCTCCCCTTCTCTTTATCATCCATCCAACCATCCATCCATCCATCCATCCATCCATCCATCGATCAAACCACCAACTGTACTCGACCACCAACAGAAGTCCATCATCAATCATCTTGACGGCCTCCAACCTATCTTGTCCATCTCCAATTGATACCACAGGTCCATCCTTGCACCACATCAGCAACACCATACCATACCATACTGCATTGACATCACCTGGCCTCCTTTGTGAGTATCCCCCGCCTGTTCTTCGTCCCCAGAAACCACCGCCCGGCTCCACGGAGAGGCTTGCCTGGCATCGGGCCCACCAGCTGTGGGAATACTACACCAATTGCATTGGGAACAAACGGCTGGTCATGCTGTATGTCGTTTGGAAACGGCGCTACCATTAGGCTTGGCCTGCATCTGGGAGCTCCGCGAACGCCCTAGAAGCTCACTAGATATCCCCCCCCCCCGGGCTTGACATGCGTTGATACTAATTTGAACATATAATTGTAGCCGCACGAACTCAACCCAACGTCATTCATCAATCCAACTTCAAGAACAATCCAACCATCCCAATCCGTCAAGAGTATGTCCTTTCATCTTGAACACTGCATGGTCTTGGATGGCACCAGATTGCTAATGTCAATGCGACAGTGACTCGTTCTCACAAGGTTCGAAAACCCCAGGCATACGTCATCAGCAACATCCATTAAAGGCGTACTGACCTTCTTCAGGCCAACGACAAGGATCACGCCGGCCTGGCTGACGGCAGCGCTGCCCCTGAGGAGCACCTCCCCCGCTACTTCGCCAAGCACGGTCATGTTGGCGAGGATCCCAAGAAGATCAAGAAGAGTGGTGGCGGCAAGGGAAACTGGTAAGCGCTCCATGTTTCGCTGCCAGCAAGAGGACCGCCCATTCGATACGCGACGCATATTCCCCAAACCAGCGCTTCCGACCCGCGGACTTCCCCATATGGTCACCCATCCCGCGTTGCATATGCCCCCTGAAGATCTTCACTCATCACGAGAACACTTTCTCCGAATCACAGTCCGTCTTCGATGTCCGCTGACGAGATGTAGGGGCAATCCTGGCGATGAGATCCTCGACGACCAGTTCAACTTCGCTAACGCCCGTCGCCGATCCAACTCCTCTGGCTATGCCAACAACCTGAACGACTTCAAGACCAAGTTCGATCTCAACGAGGTCGAGCCCGTCTTTGAGGAGAGCGTCCACGGCCCCACCGAGGATGAGCTGACCAAGACCGAATCTGCCTCTACCTCTGGCGGCTCCATCGACGACGAGACCTCTGCCAAGAGCGTCTAGGTCCCCTCAGCAGGGACTGAGACACGATGAGGGTTGTCTTCCTCCATAGCAAGTCGTCTCGAGCGCCGCTGCAAACAACACATTCACTGATGGTCTGGTGGAAACGGGAAAGAATGATGAGTTTACGAAACGATACGCGTTGTTTTTCCGGTGGTACCGGTTGGGCTTGGTTTAGGGGGAATTGATGGGCAATATCTGGCATTTGGCGGCGTCTCGACCCGATTTGACTTACCCTCATCGCACGATGTATCGTGCCTTGCTCAGCAGATGCCATTTCCTGGTGGTGTTGCACTCACCAGACTGTAACATTACTCCTCTCATGAAGGCCGTACGGCGAAATGAGCTTGACGGCTATCATCATATTCTGGCTGACTGACTGGTTGACTGGTTGACTGAGTGACTGATCTGTCCAGTCCAGTCCTTCTGGTGACTCATATGTGCCCGTCGGGAATGCTGTCTCGCAAACATCAGCACCGTAAGCTGCTATCGCTCGAAATCTGGATATTGGATTGTAGCCTCTATGCCTCGACGCGTTTAGCAAAGACATCGACAGCGTACTCCAGATTGGAGAGGTCGTCGAACGTCAGATTCTCCTCCATAAACCTGTCCAGCGCCAGTGCGGCGGGCTTACTCGTCCACCCTTCAACCTTGATCATCCTCAACGCTACCGCATCATGAGCCCTATCGATCACGGGTATCACGTCCCCGCCTATAATTTGATACGGCACCCCCACGGGCATAATCACTTTGTCCTTGTCGACCATCACAGGCACCCTAAACTCCCGAGGGTTCTCGCCTCCCCTCGAGAACACGACGTTCACCACGTTCTGCGGCAAGGGGTTCCGCGCCAAGGTCGATTCGCACGCCTCCGTAAACACTTCATCTCCGGGACCATAGTCGTCCTCATCAGTAGTTGGTTGCTTCCGTTCTATGATGTCCATCACCGCCTGGCGTAGCGATTCAGGGCACTTGACCGCCTCGACGTCCTGCAGGATAATCCGCTCCGAGTGGGGGCTTGACGCCGTGACGGCGTGCGTCCAAAGTCCCGGGGCCTTGCCGGAGAAGGGACCGACGCCGACGGCGCGGAACCGGCGCGCGAGGTCGTCGGCCGTCCATCGGCGTCCCGGGTACAGGTCCTCATCGCGCGCCCACGCCTCGCCGTCCCAGTCGATGCACATGTCCAGCTTGGTGATCTTGGGCGCGTCACGGAACCTGGAGATCTTGGTCGTCCTCAGCCCTGCCTGCTCCTTCTCCTCCTCGGAGGAGGAAGGCGCCGTGTGCAGCAGGGGTGGCGGGTAGGGCGGCACGTGCAGGTTCCGCCGCAGGCCGTCGACGAGCAGCTCGGCGCCCGCGGGCGCGAGGAGGTCGAGGAGCTGCGGCGTGGTGCAGCCGTCCGGGACGGGGATGCCCGGCGGCGGGGTCTGCGCGAGGACGTGGCCGCGGTCGTACTGGGTGGGGTGCAACGTCTGCAGCGTGACGCCCGTCCGGGCGCGCCGGGCCAGGATGGACCACTGCAGGGGCGCGGGCCCGCGCAGGTCCGGGAGGATGCTCGGGTGGACGTTGAGCCCGCCGTAGGCGAGGCCGCCGAGGACCCGCGGCGGGACCAGGAGCCCGAAGGACACGGCGACGATGAGGTTGAAGGGGTGGTGGGGCCGGTTGCGGTACCGCGCCGGCAGCGGGTGGGGGAAGATGGTCTCGGCGCCCGTCTTGTGGTCCGTCACGCGGCCCGGCAGCGGCAGCGTCCAGCCCGTGAAGGTGTCGCGCTGGTGGAGGGGGAGGCCGAGCTCCCGCGCCAGGTGGAAGAGGGGCCCGACGGCGACGCGCTTGAGGCCGCGGCCCGAGGGCTTGCCCGGGCGCACGAGCACGTCGATGGACTCGACGAGGTCCGGGGAGGAGAGGTGCAGGGCGTGGAGGGCCGAGAGGGCGGCGGTGCTGAAGGTGTCGGAGCCGCAGAAGAGGATGCGCAGGGGCTGCGAGGTTCTGGTGGAGGGGGGAGGGGGAGGAGCCGTTGTAGAGTTTTGGCGGGTGCAGGCCTGGATTGGTATTGGTGAGACACACCTGGCGTGTATTTGTAAGGGTACGCCGCTGTGTGTGAGTTTTGAGAGTCTCCTGCCTGCAAAGGCTGGTCTTGATATTATTATGGGCGGCATGGTGACCGAGTTGGCCGGATGGCAAAAAAAAAAGTGACGTTGTCACCGAAGGGAAAAGAGCCGTATGTTTTGACGCGTTGGCATCGCCGCAAGTCACCTGTGGGAAGACTTGAAAGGCAGGAATGAGCTGTACTATGAGGTCGAAGATTGGAAGGATGATTAAAAACGTCGTTGGCGAGAAGGTCACTTGTTGTCGCATCGATGAGTTTCTCATCGGAAGCAAAGATTTGAGGTTCACGATTCGCCTGGATACACACATCACTAATCGCATATATCATGCTGTATATAATGATATATATTCATCACAGCAGACTTGGTATCGTTGTACTCAACATCACCCCATCTCATCGTATCATTCAGCAATCTTACAATGTCAGACGAAAAGAAGTTATGAAAGTCAATTCAGAGTCGCGAGACGCTGATGAACTCGGAGATCTAATTTTATCGTGTTGCAATCCTCAGCTCTGTAAGCATCAGAGAAGCTGTGTGTACGGTGTACCTGATCTTGCTGTGGAATTCGAGGCGCGCCCTTCAATCCAACCTAGGAACCGCCAACGACACTACCTAGGTACTGCTTGAGTTCCAGCTTTACATTGCTACAAGTAGCCGAGTGAATCATGCTCGCAAAACTGTTGCTTCATATCTGAAATTAGTGTATGGGCAGGTTTGAGGAACAACGAGAAAACGAAGAAGCTGTACACTCAGTAACGTGCAAGTGTGTGTAATAGCAAGTTCAGCTGATTTCAATATGGATCCGATCTCTGTGCTTGATGGTTTTTGGTTACCTTTAACAGGTATGAATAGTTCCGAATACTTGGAAATCTGTTCCTATTATACAAAAATTGGTAAGTCGACAAGTGTCTTCCTTTTTCTTCCCAACCCCCCCCCCCTCTTTGTTTTAAGGAGAATTTGATACCTGATTTTCTTCAAATTACGCATTAAACAATCTGAATTGTCACTTTGAATTTGGCTTAAAAATATGGCTGTATACCTAGGTATTCAAAGGCCCCACGCATGCCGATGTGCCAACACCTGTTTTCGAGGCCCGGGATCATGTCTTTGTTCTTAAAGCCGCTTCATCCGTTTTGGTGGTACGCTATACTGCCAACAGGCACATGGACGAGGAGAGAAACGCACCTCAGTGGCGCAGCCTCTACGCTTCGGCCATCCGGTCTGCTGCAAGTCGCTCACTAGTTTGTGAAGAGGGGCCCTCCCTCGACCTTTCTTTGCTGCCGTGGAAGATGTCCTTGACATGAAGCTTGGAGTGACAGGCGTCCTACAGGTCAAATGTTGCATGGAACTGCCTCCCACAAATGCGATCTGTCACTGGCGGCTATATTGTAGGAAAATTGGGTGTGGTACATCCGCGAAGCCCTTCAACTCACAGCCCCCCCCCCCCAAGCAAAGTACCTAGGTATCCGCTATAAACATCCTAGTGCTGACGGGTCCAACGGTGTGACAACAAGTCATTCTCACAGAACCTCATGCTCTCCTAGCCGTGCCGTGACAATACCTAGGTATTTCTCGTCTTTTTTCGCCTTGGCTGGACAGGCTGTGGCGCCGCAGGAATACCTTATCGAAAGATCCGGTGATAAACATGGCTCCTTCAACGAAGCGTAAGTGATGCCCAGCCATTTGTTGAACGGCATGCCCTTCTCTCGACCGAGGTGCAATAGCTAAGCTCATGAAAATCATACTTTCCACTAGTTATCGACCGTGAGGAATGGAGCACGTTTGCTCCCTCTTTCATGCAGCTTGCATCCCAAGGACCTGGAATCGCTCCTGCTCGCACCATGGTTGAGAGTATCAACAAATTGATGCCCTTATCTTCGGCGACGCTGGTTGTTGATATGGGCTGCGGCCCTGGTCAGATCACCGAGGCCATACTAGAAGGACACTCAACGGAACTGTCAGCCGCCGCACGCATCGTCGGTGCCGACAACAGCCCGCAGATGCTGGCACAGTATGCTGCCCGTAGGCAGAAGGAGCTTGACGACGGGCACGAGTCCTGGGCGAGAGTGGAGACGACCACAACGGACATGCACGACTGCGCGGCGCTCGCCGACGACTCTGTCACCCACGTGCTCGCGGGCCTCGTCGTGTTCCTGGTACCGGAGCCCCACAGGGCCGTCGAGGCCGTCCGCCAGAAGCTGGTCCCGGGCGGGGTGCTTGCGTTTTCCTCACCTGATGTACTGCCCGAAGAAGGTGAGGCCGGACCTGGTGATGCCTTCGCCACCCGCCGACTGGACGCAACCGGATGGCGTGCGGGAGCATCTGCGGCAGGTCGGGTTCCGGGATGTCCAAGTCGTTCAGACGGAAGGCTACTGGCAGTTCACGGACTATGACGAGGTCTGTCGTTTCATTCTGACTAAATTTCCGGTGGCTGCCCGTGCTGTAGCCCAGATGTCAGACGAGGAAATTCTCCGGACTCATGCACTGATGGTGTCAGACCTCAGGGCTAAGTACCCTACGGTCCCGGCCAAAATTGTGGGCAAGGCGACCGTGGCGTATTGCCGAAAATAGAGTGCAGGTGGGATGGCAAACGAAGATCTGTTGCATCTGGGGCCGCAAAAACAAAGACACGATATTCATCCAAGATTAGTAGATCATGACACTAGTTGTTGTCCGTCGTCGACAACGTGGCAAAAGCATATTCACTGCCCACGCCTGCAGGATGAGATAGTGAGCTGTAATAATGACAGAGTGGATGCCATTTGACGTATTGATTTGTATGATGATACCAAGATACACTAGAGGGTATGAGAAGCCTGTTCAGGCACTGCGGCCCATATGGCGGAAGCATCTCGAAGACAGAGCACGGCTGGGCAACGAAAACATATTTATCAAAATCACTGTCCCACGTAGCACTTGAATGAGGTGGCTTTGTTCTCCATGTTTTCCTCCAAGTTCGATGGTTCTGGTCCAGGGATGTCGTGCGTGCTGTCCACGTTGCAATGGTTCGAGCTACCCAGGTATTCACAATACTTTAGCTGGCACTCGACCCAGTCCATGTCTCAGTGGCTGGCTAAACAGTCATTACTAGAAGAGACAACTTACTCTCAGAATCGACAGCCGAATCCTGACGGAATGTTTATGGACCTCATGGTATTATCCCATGATGTTCCAGAGTAGCCTACTGACGAGGCATGGTGGTCAGTATCGATCATCGGCAACATCCGACCAACCCCATCTGATAAAACTTTGACATACAGCACTGATTTTGTGTAATGATAGTCGGCTTCATGCAGGTACCCCCAAGATTCGGCTTCTTTTCAAGAGAGAGCAGCAGAGATGGAGAGTACTAGTCCTTTCTCTGTGCGCCTCTTCTCTTAAAAATGGTCTTCCTGACTTTGCTTCAAGTGGCTTGTAAAGATTTACCTAAAATATGGTCTGTTTGTAGCGAAGACCTAACATATGGCATGATGCGTTCTAGTCGACGTGAAAGGTTCTATTGCTGCGATTTCAAGTGACTTGCTGCATGATATCTCAAATTGGTATGTACCCTTATCTCAGGTATTGGCTACCTAGGTAGGCATGTAGTACAAATTCTTATATTGACATCATGGATCACAGACAAATACATCCGCAATTCGCTCGAAGGTGCATCATGTCATGCCTGGATAACACTTAAATTACACAAGTATCCATACTCATGATGAAATAGATCTACTATCTTACAGCAAGGCCCTTGCAAACATTACCTAGGTATTGATCATACACAATGAACAAAGTGCAGACATGTGACTGGAACGACTTTGGACCAAAAAAACAACAACAAAAAAACCACCGAAAAACTGCAATTGCATAACACCATAGTGAGATGTGTCGTGTCAACCGGTGAAAACAGGGGGACCAGGTATCGTGTAGTTTTGCAACTTCTGAAAGATATTTACTTTCACACCAGGATCCGTAGGCGTGTAAAGTTGCGTGCCCAACACGCCCTCCGGCTGAGCAGTCCCGCCGCCCTGAACGTCCACGTTCAAGCAGAAGGGATAGTTCTGCGCACCGTCCTCCTGCGACGCCTGGTGCAGCGAGATGGTCTCATGGCGAAGCACGTACTGGCCCGGTGCGATGCTCGCGGGCACCTGGACGTTCCAGCTGACGTTGTTCTTGAACATCACGTCGCTGCCCCAGACGGCAGGCTGCTTGGAGGCGTCGACGAGGCCGACCTCGTCAATCTTGAAGAACTTCAGCTGCGTCTTGTCGGCCGTGGCGCAGTCATTGTTGGGGCAGGCGGCGAGGTAGTCCAGCATCGGGCCTTGATGTGACTGCGGCCAGTCTTTGGTCCAGAAGACGGTCACGTTCGAGCCCGCGGTGACCTTGGCCGCGATGGGCGCGTTGGTCGCCCCGATATGGCAGATGATGTCTGGCTGTGTGTAGTTCTGTGGCATGACAGGGCCGTTGGAGAGATCCTGTGGTATGGACCAGCCGATAACTTGCGGAGCATCTTTCTTGTATTGCATTTGTGGACTGTACCCCTGATAGCTATGAGATATGTCAGTCCATGCCTCGAATCTCGGGTACCTAGGTACGTATGATGAGCACTTACAATACACCGTCAGCCATGAGGCCTGCGATTTGGCCATGTGCAATGACGCCCTTCACCAGTAGGAGAGGTCCGAAGACCAACGGATTGGATGGATACATGTTGCTAAAGACTACGGCTCGCGCAGCAACATGAGAACAAGAAGAAGGAGGGAAGAAAATTAGAAAATAAGAAACAACACCCAATACACAAGTTCAAAGGAGTGGATTTGATTGAAGTAACGAGAAGTGGACGAGAAGTTCTCGCGTGAGTACCCAAGTTGGCGACGGGTAGAGCAACCGTCGAGATCCGCAAACTCCATTCCCGGATCTGAGAGTGACTATATACTGAAAGCTTAGCGTCGCATGAGACGAGAATGAAGCTTTCCCAAAGGCCTAATCGTCTCTTCCTTTCCAGGTACATACGACGTGACACGCATTTTCCCCTTGTGACGGGCCAAGCCCAACGTGGAGACTCTGAGAGGCATCGTCCGATACCGAGGCCTCGGGGGCTTTGCCGTTTCGAACAATGCGTAAACGAAATTTAAGACCTTATCTCTACTTGCATTGTTCGCGAACTGCTGGACTTGAGATGATACAGAGTTCGGCCTATCGCAACACCTGCCAAGTTTTTAGTCTATATCATCCGGATGAAGCCGTGAACGCACCCGTGGCCGCCGAAGTGCCATTAGTACCACATTTGGTCACGTTCACAAGAGCCACACTACATATGTAGCATGTAAATGAGTACACCAGATACCCAAATACTTATATTACATCGTCACATATTTCCGAAGTTGGACTTACTTTCCGGAGATTCGTCCCTCCACTCCCCCAGGGTTCGGACCAGCTATCATCCCGAGTCCTGATGCAGGTACACAGAGCATCATTTCAACCCCGCCTTCAAGTCGGGATGCTGAAAAGACGGCGAGGCAAGCCCAATTTCGTTTCCCTTGTGTGAATATGCCTGATGACCAGCGCTCCTAGGAGGTGTTCTCGGATAGCAGAGCAAGACACCTTGCCTCGCATCACTTGGCGAAATCCCTCCCGCACTGATCACCGAAGCTTATGCGGATCTCCGTGCAGCGAACGAAACACTGCAGCGTGGCTGGTCGGTCGGGAGCGCCGACCTGTTTCAACTGTACTCAGTGGAAGTGAAAGTGAGCAGGTGCTGTATTGAATTCAATGAAACGGATTGAAATACTGTTTGGATGAGAACAATATGGGCCTGAAAATCAGTGTGCCTTGAAGGAAAGGAAAGACGCCGTCATCGTCGAGGCAAGGAGGTATACCGAAGAAATGATGTCCTGAGTCGACAAAATTGTATCGTAGACTGACAGACTGCAGGCCATGCTCCGCAGTAGCATGAACAGCATGTAGTTCTCAATGCAACAATGCCTCCGGAGAGGCTACAGCCCTAATCTGCGCCCTGCGCAGGTCTGCGATGAAACGCGGCATGCTTCCCAGCCACTGTTCAGGGGAACTGTTCTCCTTGACCGCAGCCCGTTGTACCTCCGCCAATTGCGCCCAAAACCCGACAATTCTACCCCAGGCATCGTATGGTAACTCCGTGCTGAACAGAGCCCATGCATCAACCGCTTTCCTGGCGGTGGCAGTATCGACTTCAAACCACTCATCGTGCGCACCGCCTCGCCCCGTCCGGCGCTGACACGGTCTGCACCCCGGCTCTTGGATCCGGCGGTACGCGCGCAGCGTCTGATGGACCAGGCTCTCCACGCGTTGTGCTGCACAGGGCATGTACACCCGGAAGACCTCCGTGACCGGATGGCCGCAGTTGCTCGTCCAGCGAGCAAGCCTGTAGTCGACTGGATCAGGCCAAGGGCGGCCGGGACGGACTACGGCGTTGGTGTAGCCAATCTTGAGGAAGCCGGGTAGACTCGGACGAGAGAAAGCGTAAATCCAGCCCGGATCACGGGTGCGCTGGCCGCTATGCTGAAGCATGGTGTTGAGAATAGACTTGAGGCTGTCCTTCGAACAGAGTTGAGGGTACATCTTGAAGCCTTGGGTCCTCGGACTGGGCGAAACCCGGCATGGCCCGATGTCCTCATCTGCGATCTTCAATAGATCTAGCATCTCAGCCAGAAGCTGTTGATGGCGCTCCTCGTGGTCTTCATTTCCAAGTGAATGGGAATCGCGCTCTTGGGTGGCCTCATCTCTCATGGTTGGCCCGTCTTCTTCGTCCTCACTACCATCAGGAGTGTCAACCCCGCTTTCGCTTTCTTGACTCTCATCATCTGGCGTGTCAACATCGCTTGCATCGCTGCTATCGTTATCTGCAACCTGTGCCACCGAGGCTGTAAATGGCTGTGAGGTGCTCGGGCCGTCCACTCTCTGCACGACGGCAACCTGGTCGCATACCGGTACAGACTGTTCTGTCTGTGGAGGACGGGGGGCGTCCGAATCTATGAGAACCACCGCACGGCGCCTGCTCTGTGATGACCTCTCCATAGATGAGGACGCCGTGATCGTAGTGATCTCGGTTTCCACAACGTTGCCAGGACCAGTAGTCGTAGTTGAGGGTTGCAAGTCATGGGGTAGTGTCGTCTGCCGAGAACTCGAGGTACGTAAACGTCGTATTGGGTGGATAATTGGCCTAGATGTCTCTGCCTGTTCACTGGCTGATGTATCGCGCGTCGAGGTTGCAAGTGGGCGGCGAGGCTGATCAGACGTGGTCCGGTTTGATGATGATTCTGCAAGTGGTGCTCCGCGGTCAGCTAACGCCGGGTAGACTAACTGGGGAGGCAGCCGACTGTCCAGATGTAATGAAATCGGTCGGGTGCTGATTAGCCCATAGTTTTCTCCATTTAGACTTGTTCGAGGCGAGCCAGAGAAATATCTCGTTTGGCGAGGAATCGACAGCTCATGGTCAACTGTAATACGAACGGACGCTGCTGTGTGCTGGGTCCTTGGCTCTTCTTGAATGGGCACGCGCGGGTAAATCGATGGCCCTCCGGTATTGCGAGCCATAGACCCCTGGGAGGTTGGTGTTCTTGAATATGGCTCTGATAGGCGACTGGACTCCGTTCTGTATCTTGACAGGTTCGGTGTCATGTTATTCTCGCGAAACCGGGCCCATTGAGGAAGTTGCCGTGATGCTCCGTACGAGTTTTCCTGAAAATATGTCTCCGCAGACGGGTAAACTCCTTCCTTTGAATCTTCCTCGTCAGAGTCTTCCTCGAAGTGTTCCAGCCGAGCACGCACACCTCTCAAGGCCATTCGCCACTCTCGTCTTTCCAGGTTTCTGGGACGCCTTGTGCCAATCTCGGCCCCCAGTCCACTCGCGCGGAGGAAATCATCCCACAAGCGTTGACACCAAACCCCATATATTCTCGATGCATCAGATTGATGCCATCCAGTAATGCCACAGACCACACAGGAAGAGATGTCTTTGAGAAGTCGGTCGGCCAGCCGTGACGGGATCGTGGCACCCAAAAGTTCGCTGAGCAGCTGAGGCCGTCTTGCCATGTTGTTTCTGTTCACGCTGCGAGAGCATTCCGGGGCATATTTGCCATATGGGCAATAGGCGATGCAATTTGAATGGTGTTCTTGTATACCAAGAAATTCTTGAAGTTTGGGGCGTGATCTGAAGGTAAACCATTCGTCGCTCTGCCTTGGAGCAAGGTAATCGGAAGATGGCATATTGGCAGATCGAGTTCGACACAATGAGCTGACATGAGGACGAGGAGACACATACCGCCAAGTTGACCAGCGGCGCCATTGTATTGCCTATTTATACTCATCTTGCTACCCTCCTCCCCTCAATATCGTGTGATCCATGACAGTCGTATCGGCCCCCACGGAGAGTCGAGGGGGTCGACTCATGCTGTGAGGGTGGAGCTCCTGGGCGACTGCTCAAGCCGCGGCCAGTCTCAGTCCCTCATACATGTACGCAGCCGACTCCGCCTTGCTGACCGGTCACTCACTCTGCTGTGATGTGGCGCCTCCTACCTCCCAATTTTGTGACAGCCTGGAGCAGAGAGTGCCTATCCGCCGATTTGCAACCTATAGATGAGCCGAAGACAAGTTCGGATGAAGCAGTACGCGCGAGAATTCTGCTATCAATAGAACAGCACTGAATAGATGTGCACGAGATAAGGAAGAGTCGCAGGCTCCTAGGGCACAGATTCGTGGCTTTCCGTTTGGTGTGTCTGCAGTTGGCTGCGGGTCTCAATGGCGCAGCAGAGCCTTTTGAGGGGATATCGCCAAATCGGGCTGTGGGTCCAGGCAGATGCCACGAGGGCCGCAGTAAGTCGGCCGTGGTGTTTCTTTTTCCAACCCTGGTCTGAAATCTCGTCCACTTGCATCGCCGAGCGACCCTCTTTGTCAACTTTGTTGCATCTAGTTGGATGCGGAATTTGGAGCTTTGACGGACTTGAAATGTCTCCGTCGGACTGATGCATACCATCACACGACGCCTGCGACCAGAGGGGTCGTGCAAATTCGATGGCCCGGCGTCAAGAAGCAATAAGTGCCCTCTCAGAGCAACTCGAAGTCGTCCAACTTGTCTCTGTACTGCATGATGTTGCGCTTGATCTTGCTGCCCACTGACCAGGTGACGAAGTCCTCAAGCTGGCGAGTGACCAAGAAGGCTGGATCTGTGACCGTCTCGGTTCCGACGCGCACGTGTCCCTGCTCGATCATTCTCGTCGCAGCTTGCTGTAAAAATGTCAGCTAGGAGCTCTTCACATCCTGGGATCTTTGCAGGGGTGCGTACGATTGTCTCTGCCATCCTCAAGCGCGTCATGACCACAGGCAGGCGGCGTCGTGCAAACGCTGAGACAGTCGTACCGTGCTCAACACCGCTCAGTTTGGACGTTGATGAAAGGATACCCATATCATAGAGCTTCTCGAGAAGCAGCTTCTCATGCTTGCGTCGCACTTCATTCTCTGGCGGCATGAGCGAGAGGCGATGGGCCAGTTGACGGACGGACTGCGTGAGTGTGTCAGTTTTCTGAAAGCTGGCGATGGCTTCTCAATAAAGCCTACTCACACCGCAAAGCCGGTTGTACTTGTTGTAGTCCTCGGGCTTTTGAATCATATATCCTGAAAAACCAGTCAGAATCCACCACGCACGTAAGGCTGAGCAGCGTTGACGTACGCCTGATGACATTATGATCGCGGTGACCGTTGTCCTGGGATCTCAAGTCAGAATCGTGTTCAGCAGCGTGCTATTTGGGCGGCGTACCTGTTTGTATGTGATGAAGTCTGTCTTCTTGAGCAGCTTTTGCTCGTGATACTTGAGTTTTCTGACCATCGTGGCGTGATATTGGCGTTGGTGTCTACTGGGTGAGAAGGAGAATGACCAAGATTGATGTTGATGCCGAATTGAGTTAATGGCAGTATCGAAATGTCGAAGTCTTCAAAAAGTCAGAGGCCAAGGCTCGATTTTAGCGGACCCACTTTAATATAGCGCCCGCGCCGTTCGAGCCTGCCGCCAAAACTTCGGTTACCCTGCACGTCGAAGTCACATCTCAAGCAGCGACTTCATCTTTTGACCGCGGCGAGAAAGGCCAAACACACTTCAACATGCCTCCACGACCATCATTACGGCCTGTCGCGAGGGCATTCCGGGCCGTCAAACCCCAGTCAAGAGCGCCAATCTCCTCGACGTCCAAAAATGAAAGCGGTAAGGCTACTCCCTACGTGACCCTGCACACGCCGTCTCCAGCCAGAGCTAATCACCTCTCCCAAACAGTCCACGACATCGGCGCCGCCGGACCCTCCGCCGCGAAGGCGCTGTGGAATATGGAGGACAACACCGCGGACCAGTCCGGGAGCGGCAGCGGCACCAAGGCGCCCTCGCCCAACGACCCCTTCGCGCCGGGGCCGGACGACGCGGGCGCGTCGGTGTATAGCCTGATCAGGAGGTCCAACAGGCTGTTCGACAACATCTCGGAGAGGAAAATGGATTTTGACGAGCAGACCAAGAACAAGACGCAGCGCGAGGCGCTGGCGCGGCAGATCACGCGACACTTCAAGCCCGGCGACGTCTATGCGCCGCACGACATCAGCGACGTCGAGATGCTCAAGTGGAGGCAGCCGAAGAAGCCGACTAAGGATATCTTGGATATGTTGGGATTGAATCCGCTGGATCACTACAAGGTATGTTGCTGGCACTTCGAGATTGACAAGGCTTCGGCGTGCGTGACGCTGATGCTGTTGGCATCGCAGAACTTCGCGATGATGTCTGAGTTTATGACCGAGATGGGACGGATCAAACACTCGAGCGAGACAGGACTGCGGCCCGTAAACCAGAGGAAGATGGCCAAGGCTATCAGGAGGGCAATCGGCATGGGCTTACATCCCAGCACACACAAACACCCGGAGATCCTCTTCGGCCAGACAAAGGCTGGCCCACGATACGAGAATACCAAAATACCCGAGAAACAGCCGGACAGGCTGAAGGTTCAATAGATACCAGGATACCGCCGAAGAGTGTTTACATTTGGACAGGCATATGGCTGTGTATATCATCAAGACGCTCGTGGATCTATATGCCATTCGAGTGCCCGACCCTGGTCCCCTTCATCTTCATGCCGTTGGCCGTTCGGCTGTGACGAGAATCCGATCCGTGCCGTTCATTGTCTTGGTGGTCCTGTACCTCTTGAGCTTACCCCATTGTACCGGGAACTCTAATTGTGCCCAGTCTCTGAAGATTTCTTGGAGATCTGGGAACGAGAACGCATTGAAGACCAAGGCAAGGCTGGGTCCGCGTCAGCTAAGGGGCACGTCGAATGAATGTATTACGAACGTGGGCAGATTTGACTTACACGTGGGGTGTCGGCATGGCGCCGTAGTCGGCCTGTCTAGAGACCAGCAGATCTTTGGCCATGTCCAACTCGTTCTGGCCGGCGGCCATGAGGGTATATGCATCGTAGACATGTAAGGGCACTTCGACCTCTAGTCTCTGCATCTTGTCCCAGATCTCCTTGGCCTTGGCATACCCATACGGCATGATCTGACACGCCCGGAAGACCAGCTCCAGACTCTGGTACGTCGGCCCTTCCGGCAGGTTTGCGATCTGCAGCCAAAAGTCGAAAGCTCTTCGCGGCTCCTCGTTGCCGGTATAAGCAATCATGAAGGCGTTGAACAGCCTTACGTTGGGTTGTATCATCGTGTCCATCTTGAACATGTTGTGTACCATAGTCATGCTCTCCGAGTCGGGCACCGCGCCCAAGCCCTCGAGACAGAGCACGTATGCGTCAAGATCCGGCCTGATGGTCTCATCCGGGTGCGCGCGCATGTGTCCAAAGATGTGCGACGCCATATCGGCACGTTTGCGCCCAAAAAATCCCTGCATGAGCGTAACCCGCTCAGGTCTCGAGGCCTCCGGAAAGAACTGGCGCAACAGCGAGTAGGCATCCCACGCTCTCGCTGTGCTGACAGACTTGTCGAGGCAGCGGTCCAAGAAGGCCTTGCGGACGATTTGGCGGTCATCCATGCTGAACTTCCCTAGATGTAGACCCAGTGTGTCCACCACCTCCAGCGTCTTGTCGTCCTCCAAGAATCTCAAGCACAATGCCACGACTGTTTCCGGTTCCAATTCCCCATGCTCCTTCTCGACACGACTCAGTATTTTGAGGACCTCTTGACTTTCCGTGGACCTGCCATCGCACAGATGTCTAATGTATGAGTTGACAATGTTCATTGTCTTCGATCCTGACTGCAGGGGACCACAATATATCAAGTCTTCAAAGGCAGACGCGGCGCCGATCTTGTCTTGCCCAATGATGCGCGCCTCAAGCAGTAAGGCATGCGTCCTCGCATTTGGTATCATACCCATTGCCGAGGCCAAAGCGTTTGCCCTCTCAGCAAGAGAGGCGTTTTTGGTCTCGACCGCGGCCTCAATGAGACCGTTGATCGTGAAGATGTCGACCCTTACGTATTCGTCGGCAGGGTTGAGCTGTGTCATGATATTGATCATGCGTTTGATGTGATTTATATCATTACCCTGGTAGACAGCCCAGTTCAAAACAACATCCCACCAGAGTTTGGGTGGATTGGAGTCGCAGAGCTCCTGCATGGCAGTTTGTAGCCAGGCAGGCTGGAGACCTGTTTTGAAAGAGAACCTGACCAAGCTCATGTAGGCCTCTGGTCTGACCATCTTTCCGCCTGCGATCCGTTTCTGAAACCATTGACGGAGCTGTCCGTCCGCGCCAGTCTCGGTCTCGGCGTAGAAGGTCGTCATGATCTCGTGGAATTCAGGCGTGTACTCAAATCTGGCCTCAGACAATTGCTTTGCATGGTTTTCGAACAAGTCTCCTCGCCGTTCCATCGCAAGTCCTCGGAGCACCAGCATATGAAGCGCTGAGAACTTGTCGTGCAAGATACCTTGGGCTGCTGCTGTCAAGGACTGCAGTCTTGAAATCACTTTTGACGCGTGGACCGAGGCGCCGGATCTGGTGAGCACAGTGATGCAGAGAATCAACTCAGGCGAGTTGACTTCCCGAACTGCGATATCTGTCTCGCTCATCTCATCTTTGCTGTACTTTCTTGCTATGATCTCGTTGTACAGCGCCTCTGCGATCTGACAGTGATCCTCAGACACGTTCTTGGACAGTGGCAGAGCAATCGCGTCCAGCGCCTTCCGTAGGTCTTTCTGGACCAGGACCGGCTCTTCTGTCTTGTCCTCCTGCAGGTATTTAAAAAGCAGTCGGGCGACGAAGGCCTCGGTCGAGTTGACGGGTCGCTTGAAGGTACACTTGTAGTCGAAGAAGATTCGGAACGCGTGTACCAGTTCTTGGCGAGAAGGAAGTCTGGTGCCCTCGACGGAGTGCGCCCGGAACTCGACGAATGTACCGAAACCTGGCGACAGCCCTGCATCTTTCACTTCTCTCGGCTCTTTCTTCAAAAAGTTCAAAAAGGTCCTTCGAGGCGGGCGTCTGAGCAAAGCACGGCGAGAGCGTACTGTTCGCAGGGTGAGAGAGGCGTTGCCGACAGCTGAGAGCAAACAGGCGGGCGAGGAGTGGCCATGTGAGGCAAGCAGTTGTCGACACACACTGCGCGACAAACTTGACCGCATTGTGGATTTGCTCTATCGGAGGGGGCTTGGACTGGACAAGAATCAGCAAGGCCACCTCACTGATTAACTTTTCATGAAGAACATCTTTGGAAGGGTTTGAACTCACTGAATCATATTGCTGGCGGCCAACTGACCAGGTAGTTGATTTGTGTCCCTCAAAAAGTGCTTCAAGGTCACCCAAAAGCCCACTGGTTGCGATTTGACGACTGCGACTGCGGGCGCCGATGACTTCAATCAACAGTCGCAAAAGAAGGTTCCAAGCTCTCCCACTTCGGTGCCGGCCGGTGCGGGAGCTTGGGTGCCATGGGTGCTTGGATGCCGCCGACGCGGGCAATCTGCAGGGTTCAGCAGCGAGCGGTCGCTTTCTCAGGGGGGCCAGGCATGCCAGGATGCAGGGGTCAGTGCTGAGCCGCTCCACCACATTCAGATGCTAGCAGACCTCACCCACCACTGTGCGTACCGACATTGTTGATTAGACGACATACATACAACAAGCTGCACTTCTTCCCACCCACTCGCCAACCTTACTCTACCTCTTCGTGCAATCAAATACCAACACTCGATCAACTCTCTGCGTCACCTGGATCGTTCTCCCAGAAGCGTTCGCGTCATCGCAGCCACCCTTCCAAAGCCAACTCGACATTAACGTCGCGATGAACGGCCTCAACGGCGGCAACATGCCCGCGATGGTGACCGGGTACCCCACACCGGCTGGCTACCAGGCTGAACTGGCCTACATTTACAGCATGGTTGAGATTCTGAGCCAGCAACTAGCAGAGAACAAGCGCGCTCTCGAGGACGTGGTATCTAGCGTTGGCCGGGTCCGGAATCGAGCAAGAACACAGTCACTAGGCAACGACGATCTGATATTCTCAGCAGTCGACGAGCTCGGATGTATGCATCCCTTCACCCAAGATGACCTTGGTCGCCAAATTCACTGACACCCGCTCTCCAGCACAACAAGCAAATATAGACACCACCATCTCCCTCCTCACAGAGCTCTTCGAGCGCGCCAAGTTCAGCCGCGACGAATACCGCCAGCTCTCCTCCCAATACGCCACCGTAATCGCCTCGATGCTGAAGCAGTTCCACGAGTACAAGCAGAAGCACGTAGCGGACGTCGCCTCGTGGCACCGGTCGTACCGCGCGCAGCTGGCCGAGGAGCGCGCCGAGAACACGCGGCTGCGCGAGCAGATCTGGGAGATGCAGGCGCACGCGGGCAAGGCCAACGAGTCGCTGCGGCAGTTCCGCACCAAGTACGACGAGGACCAGGCGCGCTGGGAGCGGCGCGTCGACATGAAGAGCGTGCGCCAGGAGCTGCGGTTCTGGAAGCGCATGGCCATGCCCGAGCTGCCGGAGGACGACCCCTACTGGAGCGACGACGACGACCTGGTCGACTCGATGGAGAAGCTCAGGCTGCAGGAGATGGAGAGGAAGGCGGCCGAGGACGCGCTCGCCGGCGTGGGGAGCATGGAGCAGAGCCAGGTGGCGCAGGAGCTCGAGATCGGGCAGGGCTTGCAGTCGCCAGGGAATATGATGGGCGGTGTGCCGATGCAGAGGGAGGACTCGGGTGCGATACCAGTGCTGCCACCACGGCCGTCTAGTGCGGCGAGTACGGGCTCCTCGGGGCAGGCGAGCTAGTGGCAGTTGCTCGAGCGGTTGACTCGAATTTGATGGGTGATGAAGTTTATTGCATCAAAGTTTGCATGCAGCGTAGCTGCTTCACGATACCATGTCGTAAAGACGAAGGGTTGCGTATACCAGACAGCAACTGCCGACTAATAAGCAAAAAAGACATTTGAGAACGGATGTTGACAGAGATGATGTCTAGTATCGCCTGACGTACACTCTCTTCGCTCTTGGACCGCAAGACTCTACGTGGCACTGCCAATGACGAGCCAGTGTGAACACGCTTCGTTCAGACAGTGCTCTGCGGAGTCGCCTTTGGATATACCTTGCAGGCCTCCGGAAAGCTGAAGTATCAGGAGCTATTAGTACCGACAGTCCTGCAGGAGGGGTCCTAGTATACACGCATCTGCGGTTCGTGATTCTAAGTTCATCCATATTGCCCATCGAAAGACTCGGACCTGGAGCCCGCAACACAGACAGTTCGATTTGGCAGCAAAAGATGCGGCGACAAGGAAATAGTCATTAGACTCGTGGATATCTAGTTTCGCAACGACCACCCTGTCCTCCAATCCCTCAGCCTGTTCCGACAGGAACCCAGTAGCCCGTACTTTACACAAACACTCATAATTCGTTACAACGGTCAGGCTTGACCAATTCCGACTTATTTAGCGGTCTCAGTAACCAGGTTGCTCTTTTCGCTGATCGGACTTTGCACTCTCCCCGGCCTCTCTGATCGCCTCGTCGTCGCCGCGCAGCTTGGCGAAATACTCCTTGACGTCCTCGGCCGAGATGGCCTGGCCGCTCTCAGCAAACTGCTGGAAGAACGGTTTCAGCTTGTCCTTGAGCTGGTTGTACGCCATGACCCCTTCGATGGCGCGCACACGGTCCACGTTCTTCAGCGCGCTCTCGCCGCGCTCGTACAAGCTGCCGCTGCCATGCGTCGAGCCGCCGTTCTCGGAGCCCTCCTCCGAGATGGGAGGCTCGTAGATCTCTTCCTCCTCGAGCAGCTGGGCGTGCACTGCCAGGTGGAGAAAGCACTTCGCGCATCGGCAGAATCGGTCCCTAAACGACTCTGTGCAGAAGATGGAGAAGGTTCCCTCGGGCGCGGGCGGAAGTGTATCGTATTTGCAAACCTCGGACTTGCTGTCTTCCGAAGTGATCTCGTCCTTTCCGGTGGAGATCGCATCGTCGGCTTTGATCACAGGCTGTGCTTCGCCAGGGGCTGCGACCTCCGTGTTTTCGGCATCAGCCAACTCATTCTTGAGCCTCTTTGACTCTTGGGAATCCTCAAGCCCGTCATCATCGGCCCTGCGCTTCCTTGACCCTGCCTCACCAGCAGCATCTGCGACTATAGGCTGCTGTGCTATTTCGGCCTCAGTTCTGCGGAAGACTGGCTGAAGAAAGCCAGAAGTGCCGGCGTAGCGCTTGATCCAAGGATGTGCCTCAATGCACTTGAAGCATATGAAAGTCTCGAACTCGTCATCTTTAGGAAATCCTGGCGGATTAGGCTCATCATCTCCCTCGTCGACGGCCTCGTCTCCATGGGCTGGGCCGTCGAGGCCGTTCGTAACAGTTGCCTCTGCATCCTCAGATATCGACGGCAACGCCCCATTCCCTGGCATCACAATCTTTTGGGCCTTCTTGCCCTCCACCTTGTCAAGCCAGTCCGGCCCCAGGCCTACTACGCAGCCGGGATGGTACCAATCCTCGCCGCAGCCACCTGTATCGTGTGTGCCCAAGCCCAAACATTGGAACATTGTGCCCTTTTGTTGGAATGGGTCGTAGTCACACTCGCAAGCGCAGAAGCGATTTCGGAAGTTCTGGTTGTACTTGTTGTTCGCGCTGGGCTCCTCGGAGTGGACACCGCCGCGGCTGTTGGTCGCAGGATTCAGGCGCAGAGTACAGGGTGCAGTCGTGGGCAGGCGCGTGGTGCCGCAATCGCAGGTGAAGTTACGTTTGTTAAAGATCTCCACGAGCTGATGCTCACCGTGGCACTGCACAGAGCACGCGTAGCAGATGCCAGCGGCGTTGTAGGGGTCGGTAGGATTCGACGGGGGCGGATTGCATGTCAGACAGGAGAAGACGCTTTGGCGGAGGGATCCGAGGTCTTTGGTGCAGTTCTCGATGCTCTGGGATGGTGTGAGCGATGCCAATTCGGTGCGCGAAGAGGGAATTGGTGGGGAGACAACTTACGTATGGCAAAGCTTCACGCGCGTCAGCCTCGAGCTGCATCTGGTCGCGAAGGATGCTAGTTTGGCGTCAGTGAAGGACATGGGACACTTTGTAGTACACCAAGAGGATACCACTCACTCGGCGGCAGTCTGGGAATTATCCGACTGCTGCGAAGAGCTGTCTCGACGGGTCAAGGTCGCGACCTGCTCAGCGTCGCTTGGAGCATCAACGACGGACGCTGGCTGGGGCTCCATTGTGGCAACCTGTGTTCTCTTTGCACCCTTTAGATGGCGGAGATGCAAATTGGGACAGATAATAGTGAGTTTCTAGTCCCGAAACTCTGAACAGAAAGAGTGAGATTGATGCAGATGGAAAATGGTGTCGCAAGCCGCGTCGCTGGGGCGCGTTGGGATGGCCAGGATTGCCCACGACGCTCCGCGGCCCTGAAGTGGCGGCCCCCCTTGTTGCTCTGCCCCTGGTCGACCACTTAAACTTCCATCTCAGCACAGACCGATATCAACAGGCCTAGCCTTCTGGTTCAATCATTTTACGCGCTGGGAGGTCTGCAGTGAGATAAGGCACGACGCGTTTTCCCCACGCGCGTCTACGCGTAAATTGATTTCGCGACTTTCTTCGAACTACCAAAGAGTCTCCTCACCTTTCTTCGTCAGACTCCTCCTTCTCCAACCACACTACTTCTGGCCATTTGACTGCCAACTATCACATCAGGACAGAACATCAGTCCACACAATGAGGTATGTGCATCTCAGTATCATCAACACTGACTTGGCCATTTTAAAGAATCGCCCACCAAGCCGTGACTGACATGTTTGATTTGCAGTTCTCCTTTGCGCGACAACCCGGACTCCGCTAACCGCGGCACGGCGCCTCGCTCGGGCCTCAAGCGGTCTCGTGGAGCTGGCGATGACATGTCTTCATCAGTTGGTAGGGCGTCGAGCCCGATGCCTTCCTCACCGCCAGCTTTCAACATCGCCCATGGTGGTGATGATGACGACGAGATAGAGGAGGCCGAAATTCAAGATGATATCGACGAACTCGACGAGATGGCCGAGGACGATGTCGATCTCTTCCGAGAGGGTTTCGAGCACGATTACCGCGAGAGGGATGCGAATGACGAGTACGAGGGGATCGACCTTGACGACGAGGGCCAATACCAGGACATGAACATCGCCGAGAGACGAAGACTCGAGGCACAATTGAACCGCAGAGATCGTGAGGTGGCTCGCAGGGGCCTGCCACGCATTTTCCTCGACGACGGAGTGGATGAGGAGGGCGATGTTGACCTAACTGCTCAACCTCGCCGGCGCCGTCACCGGTACGATGAGGATCCTGACGAGGACATGGACGGTGACATTATGGAGGAGGAACTCTCGCTGGAAGCACTCCGAGATGTTAAGTCGTCCAACATTACCGACTGGGTCTCGCAAACCAACGTCCAGCGATCTATCAAGCGCGAGTTCAAGTCCTTCCTTACCGAGTTCACCGACGACAATGGCCTGTCTGTCTACGGCAACCGTATCCGAACCCTCGGCGAGATCAACGCCGAGTCTCTCGAGGTCTCGTACCAGGAGCTGGCAGGAGAGAAAGCCATCCTGGCGTTCTTCCTAGCAAATGCCCCTGCGGAGATTCTCAAGCTGTTTGATGAAGTTGCCATGGATGTCGTGCTTCTGCACTACCCCGACTACGAACGCATCCACGCCGAGATTCATGTCCGAATCTACGACCTGCCGCTAAACTACACATTGCGTCAACTCCGACAACAGCACCTCAACAGCTTGATGCGGGTCTCTGGTGTTGTCACCCGGCGATCCGGCGTATTCCCACAACTGAAGTATGTCAAGTTCGACTGCACCAAGTGCGGCGTCACGCTGGGTCCGTTTCAACAGGAGTCGAATGTCGAAGTCAAGATCACGTACTGCCAGAACTGTCAGTCCCGAGGCCCATTCACACTGAACTCCGAGAAGACGGTCTACCGTAACTACCAAAAGTTGACTCTTCAGGAGTCGCCCGGCACCGTTCCTGCAGGTCGTCTTCCCCGTCATCGGGAAGTCATTCTTCTCTGGGACCTCATCGACAAGGCCAAACCTGGCGAGGAAATTGAAGTTACTGGCATCTACCGCAACAACTACGACGCTCAGCTGAACAATCGCAACGGCTTCCCTGTCTTTGCGACCATCCTGGAGGCAAACAACGTTGTGAAGAGCCATGACCAGCTCGCTGGTTTCAGGCTTACCGAGGAGGATGAGCACGAGATTCGTGCCTTGTCTCGAGACCCACAAATTGTCGACAAGGTCATCAACTCAATCGCACCCAGCATCTATGGCCACACGGACATCAAGACTGCTGTCGCGCTTTCTTTGTTTGGAGGCGTTGCCAAAGTATCAAAGGGCTCTCACCATGTCCGTGGTGACATCAACGTCCTTCTTCTTGGTGACCCGGGTACTGCCAAGTCTCAGGTGCTCAAGTATGTCGAGAAGACTGCCCATCGAGCTGTCTTCGCCACCGGTCAGGGAGCCAGCGCTGTCGGTTTGACGGCTAGTGTCCGTCGTGACCCTCTGACCAGCGAGTGGACTCTCGAGGGTGGTGCGCTGGTGCTCGCTGACAGGGGCACCTGTCTCATTGACGAGTTCGACAAGATGAACGACCAAGACCGGACGTCCATTCACGAAGCCATGGAGCAGCAGACTATCTCGATCTCCAAAGCTGGTATCGTCACTACTCTGCAGGCTCGCTGCGGCATCATTGCCGCTGCCAATCCAATCGGCGGGCGGTATAACTCAACTATCCCATTTTCGGCCAACGTTGAGTTGACTGAGCCCATTTTGTCCCGTTTTGATGTGTTATGTGTGGTTCGCGATACAGTCGACCCAGCCGAGGATGAGCGCCTCGCGCGCTTCATTGTCGGATCTCACAGCCGAAGCCATCCGGCGTCAAATTCACAGAAGACCCAAGACGACTCGATGGATGTTGAGGCCGACACGCAAGCAACTGAAACCCAGGCGACGGCAAAATCTACCACGGCGCCTACCAAAGAGGGCGAGATCCCACAAGAGCTTCTCCGGAAGTACATTCTTTGGGCTCGGGACCACTGCTCGCCCAAGCTGGGCAACATGGACGAGGACAAGATCGCACGTCTCTTTGCAGACATGCGCAGAGAGTCGCTGGCCACTGGTGCCTACCCAATTACTGTAAGTTTGGAGTCAGCCTCACCGCGCTCACACCATGATTATTAGCGCTAACATGACATGTGATAGGTTCGTCATTTGGAAGCCATCATCCGCATCAGCGAGGCTTTCTGTCGAATGCGCCTGGCGGACTACGTTACGACGCAAGACATCGATCGGGCCATCGCTGTCACAATCGAGAGCTTCGTCGGCAGCCAGAAGGTCAGCTGCAAGAAGGCCTTAGCGCGTGCCTTTGCCAAATACACACTCGCCAAGCCAAACGCTGGCCAGCGCAGGGCTGGAGGTATTGCCCGCGCAGCGCGGCCGGCTGCTGTGATGGCTTGATTACGATTTGTTTGTCTTGGGTCTGGAACGTGTTGCGTTGATCTGTTCGTTTCCGGGCGTTTGGACTATTTTTCGGTGACATAATGCCTGCTTTATGCTTCCGCTTCCGCCTTGGTTTTGTCGGGATTCGATGATGGGCACGCCTGAGAATAGAGGAATTCAATGTATTGATAACAAAGGCGCCCTCAACAACATGTACGCCGAATGGAAAATTGTGAGAACTGACAATAGTCGTCCATCGTATTCGAGGGAATGGTTCAGATGTCGAATGCATCTCGAACCCAATATTTTCAGCCCCTAGCGCTTGAGGACATTTGGACGGCTACATTTAGCCAGGCAACCCGACTGGAGGAAACGGCCCTCCACAGACTGCAGGCTCAGGGGGCGGGACGATCTGGTGTGGTCGAAAGTGAACTCCAGACTCCCAGTGACTTTTTCCCCCACGACCAAAGCTTCCGACATCGCGTCCTCGCAGACTCGTCGCCGCCGTCGCCGTTCGGTCGGCTGGTTAATAAGAGGGCAGATACCACCAGGCGGCACGGCGGTCCTAGCGTTGCTCGCGTGGCACGCAGTTCCTGGTCTTCAATTGGACCGAGTCAAACGGCCACGGTGAAAGTTCGGCTGTGGATAAACCTCGGTTCCACAAAACCCTTCACGGGGAGGAGGGGCGGGAGCCCCTTGTCGCGCTACGGCATGCGCTTGTTTCGACGACCTGTCTGCTTGTTCCTCTTGTCTTGTCAGAACCTTGGGCCGGACCCTAGACCAGTGAGATGAGACGCCATGACTAACGAAAGACGCCGCAAGGGTGGCGTCTGGGCCTGGGAGGGGGAGCGATGCCAGTGCTTGTTATTAGTACTGACCGATGATGGCCCGGCCTGCAACGGGACGTTCAGGCACGATGCGGCGTGCCGAGCGCCGCCCATCGAAAGTCCCGGTCGCGCTGCGGCGCCTTGCGCATGCCGTCAGCCGTGAGGAGGGTGGGTGGAGAGGTCCATCCAGGGTCCTCTTTTCCGGAGACGTCACCTCACCTAGCAGTACAGTACCAGGTATAATTGATTCAGTGTCCCCTGATACAATGCATGTTTCTTTCACACTCACGTCTCTGTCACATGTCCTTCTCTAATCAAGCTGTGCGAACCCCTGTCTGCTCGCTCCGCAGTCTTCACCCTCCTTCTCCTCCATTGTGGGGTGTAGAGACGTGAGCGCTGGAACAAGCTGTTGCGTCACGAACGGCCAGGTCGGATCAAGTGAGACACGATGGCGGACATCAACGTAGAAGAAGTTCTCAAGAAGCTCTCGCCGGGCCAGAAAGTCGACCTCCTCTCCGGCATCGACTTTTGGCACACGAAAGGCTTCCCAGAGCACGGCGTCCCCTCACTGCGCCTTTCGGACGGGCCTAACGGAGTGAGAGGCACCAAGTGAGTACCGGAAAACGAAAATGGGACTCCAGACGAATGAATTCTCCGACATTTTCCCCGCAGCAAGACGATATGCTAAGATACCCCTATTAGATTCTTCAATGGCACCAAAGCCGCCTGCTTCCCCTGCGGCACCGCCCTGGGCGCGACCTTCAACCAGGCCCTGCTGCACGAGGCAGGCGTCAAGATGGGCGCCGAGGCCAAGTCCAAGGGCGCGCACGTGATCCTGGGCCCGACCATCAACATGCAGCGGTCGCCGCTGGGCGGGCGCGGCTTCGAGTCGTTGGGCGAGGACCCGGTGCTCGCGGGCCTCGGGGCGGCGGCGCTCGTCCGCGGGATCCAGAGCACGGGCGTGCAGGCGTCGATCAAGCACTTTGTGTGCAACGACCAGGAGCACAAGCGCAACGGGACGCAGGCCATCATCACGGAGCGCGCGCTGCGCGAGGTCTACACCAAGCCGTTCCAGATCGCCGTGCGGGACAGCCGGCCGGGGAGCTTCATGACCGCGTACAACGGGATCAACGGCGCGTGGTGCAGCCAGAATGAGAAGCTGCTGGACGACATACTCCGCAGGGAGTGGGGCTGGAGCGGACTCATCATGAGTGACTGGTACGGCACGTACAGCACGATCGAGGCGGTGCATGCGGGCTTGGACCTGGAGATGCCCGGACCGCCGAGGTTCAGGGGCGAGCCGTTGAAGTTCAGCGTTGAGACGGAGAAGGTCAGGGAACACGTGCTCGATGAGAGGGCCAGGACGGTGCTGGATTTCGTCAAGACATGTGCCGCATCCGGCGTCAAGGAGGGCCAAGAGGAGAGGGCGGAAGATACACCAGAGACCGCGGCGCTGTTGAGGAAGGTCGGGCGTGAGTCGATTGTCCTGTTGAAGAACGAGGGGGACATCCTGCCGTTGAAGAAGGACAAAAAGGTGAGCGATCTACATCTTTAGGCCTCAGACTCAACAAGAAAGACTGACACGAACAACAGACTGTTGTCATCGGCCCCAACGCCAAGATCGCAGCCTACCACGGCGGCGGGTCCGCCTCGCTGGCCGCCTTCTATGCCGTCACGCCCTTCGACGGCATTTCTGCCAAGCTCTCCTCGCCTCCAGACTACGCCATCGGTCAGTACTCGCACAAGATGCTGCCCCTTCTCGGCCCCGCGGTCAAGTCCCTGTCGGGCAAGCCCGGCATGACCATGACCGCGTACAACGAGCCGCCCACGGACAAGTCCGACCGGCAGCCCGTGGACGTGATCGACATCGACAAGACGGAGCTGCTGCTGGTCGACTACGCCAACCCCAAGATCACCTCGCCGACGTGGTACGCGGACCTCGAGGGCTCGTTCGTCGCGGACGAGGACTGCACGTGGGAGCTCTCGCTGGTGGTGGTGGGCACGGCCAAGCTCTTCTGCAACGGCGAGCTGGTCGTGGACAACGAGACGAAGCAGACGGCCGGCGACACCTTCTTCAACCAGGGCACCGTCGAGGAGAAGGGGCGGCTGCCGCTCAGGAAGGGCGAGACGTACCGCTTCAAGGTGCAGTTCGGCTCGGCGGCCACGTCCAAGCTGCGCGGGGGCCAGGTCCTCTTCGGGTCGGGCGCGCTGCGCGTCGGCGGGTGCAAGGTCATCGACCCGCGGGCGGAGATCCGGCGCGCGGCGGAGCTGGCCGCGGCCGCGGACCAGGTCGTCGTCTGCGCGGGCCTGAACGCGGACTGGGAGACGGAGGGCTCCGACAGGGCCAACATGGACCTCCCGCCGGGCATCGACGATCTGATCGAGGCGGTCGCGGCGGCGAACAAGAACACGGTGGTCGTCAACCAGTCTGGCACGCCCGTGACGATGCCGTGGGCGAGCAGGGTCGGCGCCATTGTGCAGGCGTGGTACGGCGGCAACGAGACCGGCAACGCCATCGCCGACGTGGTGTTTGGCGATTACAACCCGAGCGGCAAGTTGAGTCTCAGCTGGCCCAAGAAGCTGCAGGACAACCCTGCCTTTTTGAACTTCCGGACAGAAGGAGGACGAACCATCTATGGTGAGGATGTCTATGTCGGGTACAGATACTACGAGTTCGCGGAGCGGGAGGTGCTGTTCCCCTTTGGCCATGGGCTGAGCTACACCAGCTTCGAGTTCAGCGACCTGCAGGTCTCGGGGAAGGACGGCAAGCTCTCCGTGGGCGTCAAGGTCAAGAACACGGGCAAGGTGAAGGGCGCGGAGGTGGTTCAGGTGTACGTCGCGCCAAAGCAGAAGGCCAAGGTCAACAGGCCGCCCAAGGAGATGCAGGGCTTCGCCAAGGTGGAGGTTGGGCCTGGTGAGACCGAGGGGGTGACGGTCGAGCTGGAGACCAAGTACGCGGCCAGCTACTTCGATGAGGAGAGGAGCAAGTGGTGTGTGGAGGCTGGCGAGTACGAGGTCATCGTCAGCGATAGCAGCGAGGTGAAGGAGGGCAAGGCCGTCGCGGGATCCGTCAAAGTGCAAGAGACCTTCTGGTGGAGTGGGATCTAGGCTCGAATGAGCAGTCAACAAAAAGGAGAGAAGGCTACGTTCGAAACAGAGGTCTCAAGAAGGAGCCAATACCTTCGTCCAGCGAATATGGCATTGCCTTCCCAAAGTTACCGAGTCAATGTTATGTACGAATGCAATTCGTCTGATACCAACTCACAATCGTAC
Organism: Dendrostoma leiphaemia; assembly: GCA_026120015.1. Lineage (NCBI taxonomy): Eukaryota > Fungi > Ascomycota > Sordariomycetes > Diaporthales > Erythrogloeaceae > Dendrostoma > Dendrostoma leiphaemia. Next base: position 56,842 of record JALRMF010000145.1, on the reverse strand, counting down.
CCAGTGGCTCAGTGGTATGATGTACGTTTTCTCGTTGCTAACATAAATTGAAGGTTTCTCTGACAACGACGAGGTCTCGAGTTCAAATCCGGCAAAAGCCAACCAGCCTACGGGCCATTATCACAAAACACCATGCGTGGGTTCGCCCACTGTTCCTCCCAATCGACCTGCGGCTACTTGCCCCTGCGGCCACAGCCCCTGCAGTGACAGCCCCCCGCGGCGTGCCCCAGCGGCGACCACCTACTCCCCATGCGGAGTGGTCGACAGAATGATAACTATCATCCTGTAAGTATACATACCTCCTTTCCATTACTGAGCCACTGAGTCTTCTTTTTTCTTTTTTTCTTCTTTTTAATTCTTTGTTCTATCATCTCCTGCACTAGCTATGCGCCAGCACACTATGCACATTGAAGTGTTGTGTGGAACGCATAATGTGTAATGAGCAGTTTGGTGGACAGGGGATTAAACGCTGTTTAAGTCTCTGGGTATTGCTTTTGAGTGTAAACTGTGCTTGAATGTGATGCAATCAAGTCATGTTTCCTTTGCTTAAGCTATATATATATTGAAAATCTAGCAATTATCCTGAGTTTTTAGGGTTATAGTTCTCTAACTCTTATGCTAGGAACTGCACAGACTCTGTTATTAATAACACAAACAAATATATCTTTAACATACACTTGTAAAAACAAACTATAAGGCATATTTAGAAAGAAAAGCAAGGTTTTAATAAACTGTTTAAAATATAAATTAATGTTATTTTATAAAGTATATATATTTAAAGTTAAAAGGTGCGCTTTGTTTATAAGCTTTTATAGCGTTGTTTATAATGCTAGTTTTAGCAGGGTTAAAGTTATAAGTGCATAGTTTTTATATACCCTTTAGCTATAAGTTAGCTGCAAGAAAACTACCTTTTACTTAACTTTTTTTTTCTTTTTTTTACCCTAACTATACTTAACTTTTTATTACTAATTTTACCTGCGCGTTGCTTAAGTCTTTTTAAGCTTTTTAACAATGGTTAATAAGCCTAAAAATAATCTTATAAACCTCTCTTAGCCTTTTAGCAATATTTAAATGCCCTTTACTTATTTATGCACTTATTAGAAAAAGTTTACTAAAAGTATTTATAAGCATTTTTCTTATAAGCATAATAAAATTCACGCTTAAATAAGCGCTAAATAAAATATTCTTAATATTTTATTTATTTCCTTTACTACTAGTTAATATCTTTTCTTATTTATAATAAAAAAATTGCTAATGTTAATGCACTTAAAGTTAACTCTTTGCTACTTGTTTTTAGTAATAAAAACAGTTAAAATAACCCTATTAAAGCTCTTATTAACATTTTTAATAATATTAAAGATAATTTTAAGCTTGCTATTAGTAATAGAAACGCTTAAAAAGATAATTCCAGCGCTTTTTTTTCTAATAATAATAATATAAAAGACTTTTTTAAAACTAATGCTAGTAATAGTAAAAATAATAAAGGTAATAAAGATAAATTATTCTAACATAGAAAATATAATAAATAAAAACTAATAAGTTTTATATAAATAATTCTAAGAGTAATAAAGCTGCTAAAAGCGCTAAGGATACCACTTTTAGCAAGCTCTTTTCTTCTAAAACAGTTAAAAAATTTAAAACTACCACTTACAATTACACTAACAAGCTTTTAGCCAACCTTCCTAAGCGCTTAGCATTTAATATAACTTATACTACACCTTATATTAATTATATCTAAAACACTTATAGTAAAAAAAGCAATAAAATCTGCTTTAATAAGTTTAAAAAAGCTAATAATAAGCGTTATATTAAGCGCTGCAATTACTATAATAAAAATTTGCATACTTATGCTTTTATTTTTAAAGTCTTTTTGCCTATTGCCTACTTTATTTAGCGCAAGCAATTAGCCTTCTTAAACGCTTATAATTATATTAAAAAGCAACAGCGCTAAATATAAAAGAATAAAATCGCTAATGCAATTAAAAAAGCGCATAAAAAACCTATTTTTAAACGCAATTACCCCTATATTAAAACCTTTGCAACTTATATAAAAAAGGCTTATATAGCTTAAAAAGTCTTAATAAAGCTATTTAAAAGCAATTATTATAATAATCTCAAGCATAAAATTAAGCATAATAATATAGCTTTTTAAAAAAAATACTTCTAAGCTAAAGCACGCTTAAAAAAGTATTTCTGCAGCTTAGTTTAATATAAACTTATAGGAGGAAAAGCACACTAAAGCTTTAGCTAAGCTTAGCAAAGCTTTAAACAAAGTTTTTCCTAAGCTTTAAGCGCTTTAAATAATATATTTTATACTTAGATATTATAATTATAAATATTTAAATTAGCAATCCTAAGCATTAAAATATTTTAATAAATATTAGCAAAGAAAATAAGCAGTTTATTTAGCTAATTTTAAAAGTTTATAAAATTGCAATTATACTGCGTTTAGCCTTTATAACGCGCTGGGTAAGCAGTGTTTTAACAAATAATTTATAATCCTAACTCTTTTTTTATATTTCATAGGTTTATTATCACTTTAAAATGCTTAAACAAAACTTATGCTAAAGATTTTATAAGCTTATTTACAAGCATTTAGTTTATTGCAAAATATATAACTTTAAAGCTTTTTTTTTAATACTTTTATTTTAGCTATATTTTTTATATATTAATATGCTTAAATTTTATTGTAAGCCTTTGATTATTTGAAATAATAAGCCTTATAGTTTAAAGGTTATTTAAATAGACATTTTAAAGCTGTACAAAGTTTAGTTATATATTTCTAAATAGTCTCTTTAATGCTATAGTCTTTTTCGCTGTTAACTTAAAGATAAGTATTTCTGCTTTAGTTATTAAGGTTAAAATAGTTGCTTGCTTAAAGGCCTTCTAATTAATAAGTCTACTAAAAAAGAGCATAATATACCCTTAGGAAAACTTTTAATCTTTAAAGTTATTTATAAATAAAGCGTTTCCTACAATAAGCAAAGCTTATGCCTTATTGTTTTAGGCGTTATATTAAATAGCTAAAAATCTTGTTTTAAATAAATATTATATTACTTTATTAGCTGCCTTAAGGTGTTTTAAACTAGGGTTTATAAAGAAATATAATAAATATACGCACGCAAAGGTTACATTTAGGCATACTATAATAGCAGTATATAAAATAAATCTAATTCTTTATTAGTATCTATGTATTTTCTTTCTTATAGCTTGGCTTTTATATTTTAAAAGCTTTTAAAAAGCTAAAAAAGTATATAAAACAACCTTTAAGTTATTTAAAAAGCTAAACTTAGACGCAATTTTATTAATATAAAAGTTATATACTAGGCTAATTATACAGCTTAAATAATTTCTTTAAATATATATTTTAAAAAACTATTTAGCGTCTTTTAAAGAGGTAATCTTATATTTGCTAAACAGCTTTTTTTAAATATCTTGCGCTTTTTTTGCTTTATTTTAAAAGTAGATTAAAAATATGTTATTTATATAAAAGAGGATAAAGATGCCCTATTTTTTGCTTATATATAAGCAAGGTTCTTTAAGCAAGGCTATAAGGCCTAATTTAGTTAATATTGCTAATAAGTCTTTATACTATAGCAAAAAAGAGTTTCTTAGTTTATATAAAGCGCGTTTTAGCTATTTATACATTTTAAGCTCTTTAAATCTAGCAAAAGATTTTATAAAAATAAAGGTTTAAGTTTTATAATAAGCATTTAAAAACGTAGTTTTAATATCTATTAAGTTAATTTTAAGGTTAAAATAAGCTGCAATAATTATAAGTATGTAAAAAAAACAAGTAGCAAGTATAGCTACATATATATCTTTTAAACTAGGTTTTTAAAAGTTTCTTCTAATATAGATCTGCGCTTTATATAAGATAATGTAGGTTTATAGCTGGAAGGAAGGACCGGGCCTACGTTTGCCCGATTGGAGGACCGGTCTGCCGCGGACCGGCGCTAGCCGGCTACGGCTAGTGCGGAACGAAGGGGGACATAAGCTACCTTCCGTGGCCTCGTTCCCCGACGTAAATAGCCTCCCTTCCTTCTAATAACCACTAATTATAAATTAACTATATAACTAATAGTGTACAATTTTACTAAGTAAAACCTTACTAATACTAATTAGTAGTTAAATTAGTTAACTATAAACGGCAAGGTAAAAAAGATAGTTTACCTTTAAAGCAATTTGCTAACAGCATATATGTTAAGATTTTGTAAAAAGAGATATTATGCTAATTTTTATAACTAGCTTTTATTTATACGTTACGTTTGCTAGGCGTTTTTAACGTAGAATAATATTATAAACAGCTTTATAATCCTTTTAATAATTATATTTAGCAATATATATATTATTACTTTTGTTATGCTTTAAGAATTGGTTCTTTTTGCGACAATAACAACTCTTTTAAATTTTACAATCTTTCCCTATTGCATAGTTAAAACGTATTTGCTAAAACTTAAAAGATTATACTTTGTTACCTTAGCAACTATCCTGCTATTTACCCATTTATATAAAAAACTTCTTTAAAAGCAAATAAAATATATAGGCTAAGTTTCTTTAGCGTTGCTTTCTTTTGCATAATTCTGTTTTATACCCTTTAGCAATAGTTTACTAATATATTAAACCCCTTTTTAACTAATTAACGACCTTTTTTACCTCTTTATATAGTTGTTGACAATGGCAAATAACAAAGGGTCTACCTAAGGATTGGTTTTTGCCCCTAGCGACTTTATATATGAAAATCTTATAGAAGGAAGCTAAGTTAATAAGACTAATTAGTTTATTATTAACCTAACCTTTTGGTTTGCCCTCTTTATAGTAAATTTAACTAATATATACTTAATAACCCTAGTTGCAAAAGTAATATGCAATTATATTATTAAAAAGCTTTATAATAATAACCTCCTTTATGCCTTTTAAAAAGAATTTGATAGGTAAACTAAAGAAATGTTTAATATAGTTAACCAAAGTTTCTGTTGCAAGTTAAAGAGACTTTTTTATAAATGAGGAGTTTATACTAGAAAAAAAAAGGGTAAGATGAGATAATAGTTTATAGCCTTTTTTGCAATAGAAAACCTATTCTCTTAAGATAAGAAGGAGTTTAAGGCAATTACCTTTAAGCTTAGCACCTGCTTGCTATTGTAATTATTTAAGGCGGCAAAAGCTTTTTTAATAAAGTCTGTTAAGGAGGCAATGAGATTACAACAACGACCTTTTCTTTTACCAGACTAATTTTCCCCTTTTCCTTTTTAATTAGATTAACCTACTCTTTAAACTTATAATTACCTTCTTTAACTAAAATAGCCTCTTTATCTCAACTAAGCAATTATATTATTATTTATATAAAAGAAAGAGAATATTAGGGAATATGATAAACTGGCATATTAATGTAGATTTTTTAACCTGTTTAAGGAACCTATTTATATACGTATATAATAGAATTAATTGTACCTAGCAATAAACATACTCCTACTTTAAATCCCTTTTTTAAAGTATAACTTATATAAAACTCTCCCCTTTTGTTCTATTAAAAACAACCTAATTAACCTTAATTTATTTTTCCTTTTTATAAAGATGTAGGATTGTAAAAAAGCGTATATAGGTAAATTATATAATTTATTAAATAATAAGGTGCAAATCTTTTTTAGCATTTGCTAGCATGTAGGCATTGTTGCTAAGCAATTTTATGCTATGTTTTCTTATACTTTTATAGGTTAGGCTAAGATTTATTATATTTATTATATTAAGTAGTAGGATAGCTTTGTAATAGTATATTAAAAGATTAAGAAGTATTTTAATATAAAGGTAAACTATTATTACTATTATATTAACTAGACCTTTACAACGTTTACTAAGATAAGGCTGCAGCTACCTAAGAAAAGCTTTTACAAAGTGCTCTAAGCTTTGTTTAATAAGCTGTAGCTATGCTAATGCGCCTTTAGCCTTAATTTTAAGGGTAAGAGAGCTTTGAGAATTATAATAATCTAGGTATGCTGCGGGGTATATAAACTTAAGCATACTCTTTTTAAGCTAGTAGAGAAGTATAAAGAATTGTTTTTAAACTTGCGTTTGTTAGTTAAAACCTACCTTAATTGTCTTTCTCCTTATTAAATAATTATTAATAAACTAAACAAAAAGCCTTATAACTAGTATTATTTAAACTATTATTATAATAATAACTGTGGCCGAGGCTTTTTTTGTAGTAGAAGAGGCTTTTGTCTGCGTAGTGGCTATTGCGGCGGCAGCTATAGTAACAGCTGTGATTTTAGCAACTGTGACTATAGCGACTGTGGTTAAGGTAATTATTATAGTAATTAAAAGAAGAAGTATTATATTTGTGGCAAGGAAGGTTGCTAGTTAACTAAATATTTAGACAATAAACGCCGCTAGGCAAAAGATTAGTATATTGCCTAGTATAAGTTTATAAGCACATTAGCAAATAAGTTTATAGTTTTTTTAGCAGATTATAAAAGATATAACCTTAATTAATAATGGCTATAAAGTAATAATAATTATAAAAACTTTAGTAAAGATAATAAAAACAGCGCCGCTATTACCTAATACTTTATAAACTAAGCGTTTTTATATTATATAATAAGTAATAATGCTTTTAGCCTCTTTAAGGCAGATATTCTAGCTATATAGTTCCTTATTAAAGACTGCTATTCTAAACTTTGTTTTTAAGGCGTTTTTTTTAATATAAGTATTGTGAGAGTATTAACTGTTAGCAAAGAGTAGTGTATAGCTCTTTAATGTAAAAACCCATCTCTTTAAATTAATAAAGCAGCCGCTGGCTAAGCCTTTATTAAATTTAGTAAAAGATTAACGGTAACGTTAATTAGCACTATTTCTCTTTATACACTTATTGAGAGAATTACTTTCCACATTCTTAAGACCCTTATACCTTTCTTTTTCTGCCTTGCTAATATAGACTATTTAAAAGTGTATTTTAATAATATTATAAATAAGTTAATTAAAGGCGATAAGGCTTTTTTAGTGGTTTGTAAGTAGGGCTACTTATGGTTTTTTTTAAGCAAAATAAAATAGGCAGAAGCCTTTCTCTTAGAAGCTGAGTTATAATGGCTTTATTGTCGTTTTAGCTACTTAGCAATGAGTTGGCTATATTAAATGCTAACAAAGGCAGGGCATAATAACGTTAATAAAAAGGCATTGCGATTAATTAAAAAGTTTTATTACTACTGCTAGATAAATGGCTTAGCGTTATAATAATTTAAGTTTACATTATACAACGATTATAATTTTAACTATGAAATATTAGTTAATGTAATGTATTTAAACGGCTGCTCTATTCTTTATATTATTAATGCCTTTATAGCTTTTTAAAGCATATGTTTCTTTTTGTTTATATTAGCCAAAGTTACGTAGAAAGCCCTACGCCAACTTTAAATTAACATTTACTAAGGCCCACTAAACATTATTATATATAACGCTAGCATAAATTTTGCCTTAATAAAGTTTAGAAACAAAGCTAGGCTAATAAGGGTTATATATAAATAAATGCTTATAAAAGCATACTAGTTAATAAGTAAATTAAAGAGATATTATAGCCTTTTTTGCTAAATATTTAAAATTTTATACGCTAAATTAACTAGCATTATATTTAATAATGCTATTTTACAAATAGCTATTAAGGCTATTAATAATATAGCAAAACTTGATGGCTTAGTGCCTATACTCTTAGTTTTTAGCGCCTACCTTTAAATTATAATAAACTCTCCTTTATTGCTTTTAACTTTTAAGCGGGCAAAGGCTATTTAAAAGGCTATAAAAGCTCTTTACAAGGCATTAGCTAAGCGCTAAGTAAGTAATGCCCTTAATATTAAAAATAATCCTACAATAAACGCAATACTATCTCTTTTCTTAAAAAGCAAAGTATATATATAGCAAGAAAAGGAAAAATAATAAGGCTTTTATAAAATTGCAGCTATTAATAGTTATAATGTTACTTTAGATATAGTTAACAAACCTATTATCTTTTAATCTACCCTTCTCTAACTGTACTATTAAAACTATATAAACCCTAACCTTCTTTTTTTCCTTTAAAACGAGAATGATAAAGCTGTTAACAATAACGCTAAGGCTGCCGCCGATAAAAAGACAGCGCCTATGCCGCCTTAGCTACATAAGCAAAGACGGCTATTAGGCTTTAAAAATAAATCAAAAGAGAAGGTCGCCGCCTATATTACTACTGCTATTTATATTACAAAAAAGGAGAAAAGTAACTATAAACTAGCTATTAAGCTATGGAATAATAGCATTATTATAGTGTTAAAACCTTTGTTTAAAGAGTTTAATATATATAAGGTAGAGGACTTTATTAGCTAAGGCGTTTTTAGCTTTAAGCAATATAATAAGGCTAAGCATAGTAGCTATTATATATTTAAGTTTTATATTGTTTAGGAAATTAAGGGCAAGACCTCTAAGCTTTACGAGAAGTTTTGCCTTATTATCTAAAGCTATAATAATATAGCTAAAAAAGCTATCTTTACGCAATTGCTTATAATTTAGCATATAAGCCAGCGTTTGCTTTTTGCCCTAGCACCCTTATTTCTAGGTTAAAAAATAATACTCTTACTTTGTAATATTACGCAGGCTTACTCGCAGTTATAGATAAAACTATTTTATATTATTTTAGCTGCTATTTTAAATAAACTAAAATATAAATACCTTGCTAAAATAATTATTTAGGTAATTAAACTGCTGTATAGCATTGCTAAGGCAAGAGTATACTAGTTTACAATGTACTAAAGCTACTATTAAGAAAAGCTAGGTATAAAAACGTCAACCTATAACTTATATCTTTTAATTACAAAAGGGCTACTATTATTGTTTAGTTTAGTAGGCATACAAACAAACGATACCCTAATTTTAGCAATAACCTCTTTTATAGCTGCTAAAAATAAAAAGCTAAAAAAGGCTAAGTTTTAAGTAAAATTTAAAATATTGCTAATAATAAAAATACCCCTTAAGTTTAATAGCGCCAAGTTATTACTTAATAGCAACAACCTTTTTTTATAATAAAAGGGTTAAGGCATAAAGATTATTGTTATTAACGCTAAATCTTTAAACTATACTTAATTCTACTTAGAATAAAGAGCCTAAAGTGCTTATATTGCCTTAATTTATTAATTAAAGGCAGCATTTAACCTTTTTACTGCTGCTTAAACTTTAGACTTTAGCAAAGCTAAGTATGCTACGCTAAATAAGTGCTTTGCCTAGTAAGCAAGCAACCTTTAATAAAGCCTATAATATATGCCTCTTAATCTTTTAACCGCTAAACTCTTTATATTTGCAAATAGCTTATTTATAAATAATAAAGATTTAAGTTTTTAAATTAAATTTATATTTATCTTTATAAACAAAGTCGTTTATATAGACAACTAATTTACAATTTAAGGCAATTTTATTTACTAAAGCTTTATTAAGTGCAAAAGAGTTACTTAGAGCGTTTTAGCGTTAAAAATCTATAATATAGTTAATAGTTTTAACGTTGGATTAGCAATTGTAACAATAGTTTAACTAATTATAAACCAACTTAGTTTTCTACTTATTTCCCTTGTTATATATATAAATTTATATTTGTTATATAAATGCTTTATTAAGCTTAGTATAATAAAGGAAAAGCATTTAATAATTAATATAATAGCACTTTAGCAATTATATAAATAGCAAGAGATTTTAGAAATTAAATAAATTAATAGAGATGATAACCTAGCTAACGCTATAACTAAAGCGTTGCTTAATTAAGCTTTAGAATAGCTTGTTAACGATAACTAATTAGCTATATAAATAAAAGGATTTGTAGAGAGAGCTATAGACTAAAGTAACGGAAGAAAGAAAAGGAAGGAGAATAGGAAGGAGAAGCATATATATATACAGCTAATTTCGTTAGGCAGGCAATTACTTATTTAGAACATTTTTATACAATAGTGGGAGAAAGTATACAATTGTACGGCTAGCGAAAGAGAAAAACTGCTAGTGTAGGTTTATAGCTGGAAGGAAGAACTAGGCTTATGTTTGCCCGATTAGAGGACTAGTCCGCTGCGGACCGGCGCTAGCTAGCTATAGCTAGTGTAGAATAAAGAGGGATATAAGCTATCTTTTGTAGCTTTGTTCCCTAACGTAAATAGCCTCTTTTTTTTCTAATAACTACCAACTACAAATTAACTACATAACCAATAGTGCATAATTTCACCAAATGAGACCCTACCAACAGATAACATTGCTATTCTTATTAAGCTTATACTTATATACTTATTTTTAAAAAAAAGGTATTGCTATTAATTTTTCTCTTTTAAAAGTATACTAAACATTTAGTTTTAAAAGCGTTTATATTCTTTTATACATAGCTTTAAGCTAGTGTTTTTTATATTAAAACTTTTAAACATTATTTTAACTCTTTAGTTTTAGTAAAAAGTTTATATAGTATATTAGGTTATATTATCTTTAAAAGTCTTCCTTAAAAGCTTTAAACTTCTCTTTTGCAAAGTATAAAACTCCTTTACATTTAGCAAATGCTTTATTTACTATTGCATTAAATATATAGTATATAGTTTAATAATAATAGTTAGCGCCTAAAACCGGCTTTTTAAGCTAATTAGGCAAAAAGATAATTAGAAAATTTAATTAATGCGTTTTATTAACCTTTTTTATAAAAATAGTTGCATATATATACTTTGCCTTTAAAGCTTACTTAATTCTCTTTAATCTTTATAACAGTTAAGTTAGCTTATTTAAAGCGCCTTAGCTCTAAGTAGCAAAATAATATATATCTTACGCAGCGTAAACGTTTTTAATAGCCTTTTTAAGCTTCTTTTTAAATAAGCTAATATTTTAAACGTTACGCTTTAAAAAGCTAGTATTTTAAACGTTATATTTTAAAGTGTTTAATAAGATTAGAAATCTTTGTTTTATGCGCTATTATTTTAAACCACTTAATAAAAGCGGTTTAAATACGCTATTTTAATTATCTACCTTTAAGTTTTAATCTAGTAAACTATTTAAATTTTCCCTTAAAGCTATATTTTAATTATTTTAATCGCTTTTAATATATAACAGTAAGCTTATTACTACTATAATATAATAAAGGATTTTCTCTATTTTAACAATTTTAAGCAAAATAACCTCTAGGTTAGCTTTAGAAAAGCTATCCTAAGCCTTTTTCTCCCTTAAAATATAAAATTAAGTTTTATTAAAAAAGATATTACGCATTATTATTACCTTTCTAAGCTTAGGAATCTATATATAATAAATTTTTATAAAAACATAGCTAGCTAAATAGCCTATATAAGCTCTAGACTAAGTTTTTATATTATATCTTACACTGCTTATCTTATGCTCTTCTTTAAAGATATAAGCATAATAGCTATAAGCATATATATTACTTTAATCTAAGCGCAAATCCTTATATAGCTTATATATTTACACTAGCTTATATTATTAAAAATGCTATCTAAACTACTTTAGCAAAACTTAATTTAGTAAATAGCTATGTCTGCGTATTAATAAGCACCTATTAAACAGCTAAATCTTAGCGCGCATAAATTTTAGCTATAATTCTACTAGCAATTTTAATCCTAATTACAAAGCTAAAGCCTTTTTAATAATACCTTTTCTTACTTATTTAACGCCTTTATTAAACTCTTTAATATATAATAATGCAACTTTAATGTTAATCTTACTTTCTTTACACTATCTTATATATGCTATTATATACTTTATTTTAATAACGGCAGCTTTAGCATCTTAGCAAATTTTATAAACCTATAATTTAAAATAGCAGTTTATACGCGCCTTATAATTTTATAGCGCTAAAAAAACCAGTTTTTAACCCTTTTCTATAAAGTTTATTATAGCTAATTTACTGCTAAACTTATTCTTATAAATAAGTATATACTTTGCTTTATTATATACTTTATTATAAATAAAAAGGTTTTATAATATCCTTTAAAAGGATTTTAAGCTTATCTATTTAAAGGGTTCTTAATATATATTTTAAGTAATTATAGCACTTATACAAAGCTTGCATTTTATGCATCTTATTTTATTAATTTTAACGCTTTAAACTATTAAAACTAAAAGCTATAGCGCCTTTAGTTTTAAATACCTTAATTAAAAGTGCCAAAAGTGCTTTAAATTGTTTCTTATGCGCATGTTTTATTAATTAATGCTATTAAAGTTACTTATAATAGCTAATATAATAATTATATTAAAAGAAAATTAAAGCTTTAAATAAAATAAAATAGGCTTATATTTAAAAAAAACCAAATTAAACTTCCTAACTAACTTAGCAAAAATCACATTTTCTTTTATCATTTTATAACACATAATATAATTAAAACCACAGTATTACATCTTTGCATTAATTAAGCAAGCTTTAAAAATAATATTTAAATAAAAACCTTTAACCACTGCTACGTCTAACAAGATTAAGTTTAGCGTTTATTTTTTATCTTTGCTATTTAAAGCTTATTTAAAGCGCCTTATTCTATAGCTAATAATAAAAAGTGTTAATGTGCTAGCATTAATTATATTATTGCTATAGAAGCGCTTAAAAGAGCCAGTCTTAAACAAGTTAATAAAGTTAACTAGGTATACAACACTATAGTTGTTAATAATAATGCTATCTTAAAAAAGGTATTTATAAATTAAAAATAAGGTTAAATAAATGCCTACACTTATACTAGGCACTTTTAAGTTTAAAAGATTAGGATTAATAACTGCGTAAACTAAATAGCACATTATTATATATATAAATAAGCTATTTAAAGCTTAAAATAAAATAAAAAGTAAAAGAATTAAGCTTTAATATTATTAAATGGGTAAAACGCTCTAGACTGTTTATTTAAAAAGTTTTCTTCTCTTAATTTAATTAAAGATAGCTAGTTAAGCTTAATAAAGTTTTTTCTAAGAGCTTTATATTAAAGGTTTTTATATAAAATAGTCCTAATTTAAGAAATAATTACATTATTAAGTATTTTATTAAACTTATCCTTAGCTTTTTATTTTTTAATATAGGCATAGTAAAAGATATTACACTTAGTTAAAGGCTAACTATATATTATTTCTTTGTCTAAAAAACAAAGGCAAAAGTGCCTTAAACTAGCGTTTTAGTTCCTTTAACGCTTATTTTCGCCTATCTTAAGCATTAGCAAATAGAAAAACGCTTTAAAAAGATTGTTTCCTTTTAAGGTAGCAAAGATTCCCTAATTATTATGCTTGTAATTTAATTTATTATAATAAATGTAGGTTTATAGCTGGAAGGAAGGACTGGGCCTACGTTTGTCCGGCTGGAGGACCGGTCTGCCGCGGACCAGCGCTAGCCGGCTACGGCTAGTGCAGAACGAAGGGGGACATAAGCTACCTTCCGTGGCCTCGTCCCTCGACGTAAATAGCTTTCCTTTCTTCCAACTACCACTAACTATAAATCAACTGCATAACTAACAAGTATACGATTCTACTAAGTAAGACTTTATTAATATTAATTAATGGTTAAATTAGTTAACTATAGACGGCAAGGTAAAAGAGATAGTTTACCTTTAAAGCAGTCTGCTAACGGTATATATATTAAAATCTCGTAAAAAGAAGTACTATGCTAATCTTTATAATTAGCTTTTATTTATATATTATATTTGCTAGGCATTTTTAACGCAAAATAATATTGCAAATAGCTTTATAACCCCTTTAACAACTATACCTAGCAATATGTATATTATTATCTTTATTACGCTTTGAGAACTAGTTTTTTCTGCGATAATAACAACCTTCTCAAATCTTACAATCTTTCCCTATTGCATAGTTAAAATACGTTTGCTAAAACTTAAAAAATCATACTTTGTTACCTCGGCAACCACCCTGCCATTTACTTTACTATTTACCCATTTATACAAAGAACCCTTTTAAAAGCAAACGGAATACGCAGGCTGAGTTTTCCTCGGCGTTGCTTTCTTTTGCATGGTTTTGTTTTATACCCTTTAGCAATAGTCTACTAATATACTAAACCCCTTCTTAACTAACTAACAACCTCTTTTACTTCTTTATATAGTTATTAATAATGGCAAATAATAAAGGGTTTACCTAAGGGTTGGTTTTCGCCCCCAGCGACTTTATATACAAGGACCTTATAAAAGGAAGCTGAGTCGATAAGACTAATTAGTTTGTTGTTAACCCGACCCTTTGGTTTGCCTTCTTTATAGTAGACTTAATTAATGCATATTTAACAACCTTGGTTATAAAAGCAATATGCAACTATACTATTGAAAAGCTTTATAATAATAACCTTTTTTATGCTTTTTAAGAGAAATTTAATGGGTAAACTAAAGAGATGTTTAATGCAGTTAACCAAAGTTTTCGTTGCAAGTTAAAGAGACTTCTCTATAAACAAAGAGTTTATACTAGAAAGAAGAAGAGTAAAATAGGACAATAGTTTATAGCCTTCCTTACAATAAAAGACCTATCCTTTTAGGATAAGAAGAAGCTTGAGGCAATTACCTTTAAGCCTGGCACCTATTTGCTATTGCAATTATTTAAGGCGGTAAAAGCCCCTTTAACAAAGTTTGTTAAGGAGGCAACGGGATTATAATAATAACCTTCTCCCTTACTAGACTAACTTCCCCTTTTTTTCCCTTAATTAGATTAATTTACTCTTTAGACTTATAATTATCTCTTTTAACTATAATGGCCTTTTTATTTTAACTAAGCAACTATATTGTTACTTATATAGGAGAGAGAGAACACTAGGGGATATAATGAATCGGCATATTAATGTAGATCTTTTGACCCGCTCAAGGAACTTATTTGTATATGTATACAATGAGATCGATTGTATCTAGCAACAAACGCACTTTTATCTTAAACTCTTCTTTTAAAGTATAACTTATATAAAACTCTCCCCCCTTGTTTTACTAGGAACAACCTAATTAACTTTAACTTATTTTTTTTGTTTATAAAGATATAGAATTGCGAGAAAGCATATATAAGTAAATTATATAATTTGTTAAATGACAAGGTGCAGATTTTTTTTAGCATCTGCTGATATGCAAGCATCGCTATTAAGCAATTCTATGCTGTATTTCCTTATATCTTTATAAGTTAGGCTAAAATCTATTATATTTATTATATTAAGTAGCAGAATAGCTTTGCAATAGCGTATTAAAAGATTAAAAAGCATTTTGATATAAAGGTGAATTATTATTACTATTATATTAACTAGACCTTTATAACGTTTATTAAGATAAGGCTACGGCTATCTAAGAAGAGCTTTTATAAGGTGCTTTAGGCTTTGCTTAATAAGCTGCAGCTATACTAACGCGCCTTTAGCCCTAATTTTAAAAGTGAGAGAGCTTTAAGGATTATAGTAATCTAGGCATGCTGTAGAGTATATAAACTTAAGCACGCTCTTTTTAAGCTAGCAGAGAAATGTAAGAAATTGTTTTTAAACTTGCGTTTGTTGGTCGAAACCTACCTTAATCGTCTTTTTTCCTATTAAATAATTATTAATAAACTAAATAAAAAGCCTTATAACCAGTATTATTTAAATTGCTGTTACAATAATAACCGCAGCTAAAGCTTCTTTTATAATAAAAAAGGCTTTTGTTTGCATAGTGGCTACTGCGGCAGCGGCTATGGCAACGGCTGCGACTTTAGCAACTACGACTACGGCGACCGCGGTTAGGGTAACTATCGTAGCAATTGAAAAAAAAAGTATTACGTTTATAGCAAAAAAGATTGCTAGTTAACTAAATACTTAGATAACAAATGCTGCTGGGCAAGAGATTAATATATTGCCTAGTGTAAGTTTATAAGCATATTAGCAAATAAGTTTATAGTTTTTCTAGCAGACTATAAAGGATACAACTTTAACTAGCAATGGCTATAAGGTAACAACAACTATAAAGACTTTGGTAAAAATAATAAAGACGGCGCCACCGTTACCTAATACCTTATAAACCAAGCATTTTTACACTATATAATGGGTAACAATACCTTTAGCCTCTTTAAGGCAAATACTTTAGCTATGCAGTTTTTTATTAAGGACCGCTATTTTAGACTTTGTTTTTAAAGCATTTTTTCTAATATAAATATTGCGAGAGTGTTAACTGTTAATAAAGAGTAGTGTATAGCCCTTTAACATAAAAACTCGTCTCTTTAGATTAATAAGGCGGCTGCTGGCTAAGCTTTTATTAAATTTAGTAAAGGATTAATGGTAACGTTAATCAGCACTATCTCTCTCTATACACCTATTAAGAGGATTATTTTCTACGTTTTTAAAACCTTTATATTTTTTTTTCTTTGCCTCGCCGATATAGACCGTTTGGGAGTGTATTTTAATAATACTATAGACGAGTTAATTAAGGGCAACAAAGCTTTTCCAGTGGTTTGTAAGTGGGGCTATTTGTGGTTTTTTTTGAGCAAAATAAAATAGGCAGGAGCCTTTTTCTTAGAAGCCGAGTTACGATAGTTTTATTATTGTTTTAGCTACCTAGCAATAAGTTAGCTATATTAAATGCTAACGAAGGCAGAGCATAATGACGTTGATAAAAAGGTATTGCGATTAATCGAAAAGTTTTGCTACTACTGCTAGATAAATAGCTTAGCGCCACGACGATTTAAGTTTATATTATACAACAATTATAATTTTAATTATAAGATCTTGGTTAATATAATGTATTTAAATGGCTGTTTCGTTCTTTATATCGTTGATGCCTTTATGGCCTTTTAAAGCGTACGTTTCCTTTTATTTATATTAGCTAAAGTTACATAGGAAGCTCTACGCTAACTTTAGATTAACACTTACTAAGGCCCGCCGGATATTATTATATATAACGCTGGCATAAACTTTGCTTTAACAAAGTTTAGAAATAAAGTTAGGCTAATGGGGGTTATATGTAAATAAATGCTTATAGAGGCATATTAGTTGATAGGTAAACTAAAGAAATATTATAGTTCTTTTCGCCGAGTATTTGAAATTTTATACGCTGAATTAGCTGGCATTATATTTGACGATGCCATTTTGCAAATGGCCGTTAAGGCCGTTAACAATATAGCAAAACTTAACGGTTTAGTGCCTATACTTTTAGTCTTTAGCGCCTATCTTTAAATTACAATGAACTTTTTTCTATTGCTTTTGACCCTTAAGTAAGCAGAGGTTATTTAAAAGGCTATAAGGGCTCTTTGCAAGGTATTGGCTAAGCGCTAAGTAAGTAATGCCCTTAATATTAGAAATGGTTTTATAATAGACGCAATATTATTTTTTTTCTTAAGAAGTAAAGTATATGTGTGGCGAGAGAAGGAAGGGTAGCAAGGCCTTTATAAAATTGCGGCTATCAATAGTTATAATGTTACTTTAAATATGGTTAATAGATTTATCGTTTTTTAATCTACTCTTCTCTAACTATACTATTAAGACTATATAAACCCTAACCTTCCTTTCTCCTCTTAGAATAAGGATGATAAAGCTGTCGACGACAATGCTAAGGCTGCCGTTGATAAGAAGACAGCGCCTGTGCCGCCTTAGCTATATAAGCAAAAATAGCTATTAGGCTCTAAGAATAAATTAAAGAAGAAGGTCGCTGCCTATGTTACTGCTGCTGCCTATATTATAAAGAAGAAGAAAGGTAACTATAAATTAGCTGTTAAGCTATAGAACGATGGCGTTATTATGGCGCTGGGACCCTTGTTCGAGGAGTTTAATATACGTAAGGTAGAAAACCTTATTAGCTAGGGCGTTTTTAGCTTTAAGTAATATAACGAGGCTAAGTATAGCGGCTATTGCATATTTAAATCTTATATTGTTTAAAAAGTTAAAGGCAAGACCTTTAAGCCCTATGAAAAATCTTGCTTTATTATCTAGGGCTATAACGATATAGCCAAAGAAGCTATCCTCACGCAATTGCCTACAATTCAGCGTATAAGCTAGCGTTTGCTTTTTGCCTTAGCACCTTTATTTTTGGGTTAAAAAATAATGCTTTTACTTTGTAATATTACGCAGGCTTACCTGCAGTTATAGACAAAATTATTTTATATTGTTTTAGCTGTTGTTTTAATTAAATTAAAATATAAGTACTTTGCCAAAACGATCATTTAGGTAATTAAACTACTGTATAGCATTGCTGAGGTAGGAGTATACTAGTTTGCAATGTACTAAGGCTACTATTAAGAGAAGCTAGGCATGAAAACGTTAACCTATAACTTATGTTTTTTGATTATAGAGGGGCCACTATCGTCGTTTAGTTTGGTAGGTATATAGATAAATAATACCCTAATCTTGGCAATGATTTCTTTTGCGGCTGCTAAAGATAAAAAGCTAAAGAAGGCCAAGTTTTAAGCAAAACCTAAGATATTGCTAATAGTAGAGATACTCTTTAAGTTTAATGGCGCTAAGTTGTTACTTAATAGCAATAATCTTTTTTTGCAATAAAAAGGTTAAGGTATAAAGATTATTATCGTTAACGCTAAGTCTTTAAACTACGCTTAATGCTACTTAGAATAAAAAGCCTAAGGTGCTTATATTGCCTTAATCTATTAGCTAGAGGCGGTATTTAACCTTTTTACTGCTGCTTAGACTTTGGACCTTGGCAAAGCTGAGTATGCTACGCTAAATAAGTGTTTTATTTAGCAAGCAGGCAACCTTTAACGAAGCTTACGGTATATGTTTTTTAACCTTTTAACCACTAAACTCTTTATATTTACAAATGGTTTATTTGCGAATAATAAAGATTTAAGCTCTTAGATTAGATTTGTATTTGTCCTTGCAAACAAGGTTGTCTACATAAACAACTAATTTATGATTAGATTTGTATTTGTCCTTGTAAACGAGGTTGTCTATACAGATAACCAATTTACGATTCAAGGCAACCTTATCTACTGGAGCTCTACTAAGTATAAGAGAGTTATTTGGAGCGTTTTGGCGTTAGAGATCTATGGCATGGTTAATAGTTTTGACGTTAGATTGGCAATTGCAACGATGGTCTAACTAATTATAGACCAACTTAGTTTTCTATTTATTTCTCTTGTTATATGTATAAATTTATACTTGTTGTATAAATGCCTTATTAAGCTTGGTACAACGAAAGAGAAGCGTTTAATAATTAATATAATGGCACTTTGTTAATTATACAAACAGCGAGAGATCTTGGAAATTAGATGGATTAATAGGGATAATAACCCGGCTAACACTATAACTAAGGCGTCGCCTAATTAAGCTTTGGAATGGCTCGTTAACGATAACTAACTAGCTATACGAATGGAAGGATTTGTAGAGAGAGCTACGGATTGAAGTGACGAAAGGAGGGAAGGGAGGGAGGATAGGAAGAAGAAGCATATACGTATACGGCTAACTTTGTTAGGCAAGCAATTGCCTCTTTAGACGTCTCTATACAATGGTAGGAGAAAGTATACGATTATATAGCTAGCAAAAGAGAAAAACTGCTAGTGTAGGTTTATAGCTAGAAGGAAGAACCGGGCCTACGTTTGTTCGGCTAGAGGACCAGTCCGCCGCAGACCGGCGCTAGCCGGCTACGGCTAGTGCGAAATGAAGGGAGACATAAGCTACCTTCCGTAGCCTTATCCCCCAACGTAAATAGCCTCCCTTTCTTCCAACTACCACTAACTACGAATCAACTGCATAACCAACGAGTGCACGATTCCACCAAGTGAGACCCTACCAACAATAAAAAAGGGCTAAGAATGCGTTTATAAGCTTATTAAAAAATCTAATTAATTCTCTTAAAGCGTTATTTTTAACTAGTTTTTAAAGCTATTAATTACTCTAACTAAGCGCAAGCTTCTTAGAGATTGCTTAAAAGAAATCTTACACCTTAAAAAAGCTCTTAATTTTAAGAATTTTATATATTTATGCTTAAATATAAATAGCTTTAAATTCTCTAATCTAAGTTAACGCTTTAATTTTCTTATCTTAAGCTTTTTAAAGATAATTATAGTATTAAAAGCATATAATATTGCTAATTATAACATTGGTTAATCTAAGGTTTGCTTTTAAGTTTTAAACAAATTATTACACTAATAGGTTTTTTTAAAGCTTTATTTCTATAATATATACATTAATAAGGTTTTTTTAAACTATCTTATTAATTTATATTTAGATTTTATTTAAGTTTGCTTTTTTAATCTTGCATTTTTGCAAATAATATATATATGCTATATTTAATCAATCGCTAAAAAAAGGTTTATAGTCGCCTAAATTCTATATTTCTTATATATTGCATTTTTGCTTAAAAAAGCGCTCTTAACGTTTTTTCCTCTCTGCGTTTCTTGCTTTGCATCTAAGTTTATAATTATTAGCTTAGTTATTATAATAATCCTTTTTATTTTAATTATAAAGCACTATATTTAACGCTTTTAAATCTATTAAATGCTAGACTTAGGCTATTTAACAATGCGCTTTTAAGTACTAAAATTATTTTAAAAAAGTATATTAATCTATGCACCTAACAAAAACATTAAGCTCTTTATTAGCTATTTTAAGCATAGTTATAAATAAGTAAAACAGAGCGTTCTTGCCCTTAAGAGTTAAAAAACAAAGTAGAAAAAGGTTTATTTTAGCCTTATACGCAGTTAAAAAAAGATTTCTAAGTTGCTTACTAAGCTTATAACTCTAAAAACAAACTATAAGGCATATTTAAAAAAAAAAGCAAAGTTTTAACAAACTATTTAAAACGTAAATTAATATTATTCTATAAAGTATATATATCTAAAGTTAAAAGGTGCGCTTTGTTTATAAGCTTCTGCAGCGCCGTTTATAGTGCTGGTTTTAGCAGGGTTAGGGTTATAGGTGCATGGTTTCCACAACACTCGCAAAAATTCAGCATGCTTACATCATATCAACTTGCAGTCTTCCTCACTCCCAGGCACCGAGGTATTGCAATACATAGAAGGATGTGAGGCAGCGGGCCAATCTGGATTATCGGTACAAGGCACCAAGTAAACTTAAGCCTAATGAGAAGAGAGTCTTCCTTGAGAACGAAAGAGGGAGCCCTACTCAGTTCAATCAAGCCTTCCTCTGGGTCAGGTAGTACCAACCAAGCGCAACCACAAGCCACCTCAACAGCGCGCCCTTCTTCTCCGCGGTCCCCAGGCCCAACACGAACTTCAGCCAGTAGCCGGCGCCGCGGGTGACCTTGCCGTCGCGGTCAAAGTTGGGCGCCCTGGCGGACATCCACTGCATGAACCGGAGCTGGCTCCAGTCGTACGGCTGGTAGCGGATGCGCATGCCGCCCTCGACCCAGCTGGGCGTCTCGGCCAGCGTGCGCAGGTGCGTAAAGGTGTCGAACGAGGCCTTGCCGCGGTAGGCGCCCGTGCCTGACTCGCCCACGCCGCCGAAGGGCACGTTGTTCATCGCGCCGTGCATATATGCGTCGTTGTAGGTCGCGCCGCCCGAGGTGACGGAGTTGATCACTGCGCGGGGTTAGTGTCTTGATAGAGGGGAGGGGTGGAAGAGAGGGGGAAAAAGGGTGTGGAGTGGGGTGGCTTACCCTTGTTGAACTCCTCCCTGGTGCCGAAACCCATCAAAGCCAGAGGGGTGGAGTCGATCGAATTGGCGATGTCGATGGCCTGGCCGAGGGTATCGAATGGCAAGATGGAGAAGATGGGCCCAAAAGACTCCTGATGCATCATGCTGTCGTCGGCCGAGTCGAGCAGCACCGCAGTAGGTTCGATGACCAGCTGCGACTGGTCCACCTCGCCACCCATGACGATCTTGCCCTTGCTCTCGTCCAACATCTTCTTCATGCGCTGGAACTGCCTCTCGTTGACGATGCGGGACAGGTCGGGGGCGTTCTTGGCGCCGTTGGGGAAGAACTGCTTCCAGGCGACGTTGAGCTGCTTGATGAACTCGTCCAGCACCTCGCGCTCGACCAGGACGTAGTTCTGGGACATGCAGACCTGGCCGGCGTTGAAGGTCTTGCCCCAGAGCAGCCGCTTGGCGGCCAGCTTGACGTCGGCGTTGCGCGTGACGAAGGCCGGGTTGCGGCCGCCCAGCTCGAGGGCCACGGGGGTCAGGCTCTCGGCGGCCTTCTTGCTGATGATGCGGGCGACCCCGGCGCTGCCGGTGTAGAAGATCTTGTCCCACTTCTGGTCGAGCAGCGCGGTGGTCTCCTCGACGGCGCCGTTGACCACGCGGTAGGCGGAGGGGTCCAGGGCCTTCTCGACGACGTCCTTGATGACCATGGCGACGTTGGGGGCGCCCTCGGACGGCTTGATGACAGCTGTACAGCCAGCTCCAATGGCCCCTATCACGGGGTCCAGCGTCAACATGAAGGGGAAATTGTAGGTGCCGATGACAAGGACGGCACCCAGTGGCTCCTTGCGGATGCGGACGTTGTTGGGCCTGTAATGGAGGGGGACGTGGGGGGCGCCGAGTTTCTCATCCTTGGACCACTCGTCGATGTGGTCGAGCATGAACATGCAGTTGTTGGCAACCCAGTCGATCTCGGAGAAGACACTCTCGTAGCGAGACTTGCGCAAGTCGCGTAGCAAAGCCTCCTCGAGCTGAGCCTGGTGGTCCTTGACAGCCCAGTAGAGCTTGCGCAGCTGGACCTTGCGGTACTCCAGGTCCTTGGTCTTGTGGGTGCGGAAGCTGCTGCGGACCGTGGCGGCCGTGTCGGCGATGGTGTTGATCTCTGTGGCAGCGAAAGGAGGAATGGAGACGACAGTCGTCTCTGATGCTGATTTGGAAGCCATTTTGATATGTGGACGTTGGTCTGACGAGGAGGACGTGAGAGGGATCGCAAGATTGATGCCGGGTTGGCAACTCAGGTCCAGATAATGGTCACTTGCTTGATAGAGGGAAGAAAGTGCGCAATCTTGAATTGCCACAAGGAGCGTCCAATGGTTGGCGAAAGACTCAATATGGCTCAAGGAGTGGTCGGGCCAATGTGTGCTGTTAAGTTGGTGAGACGAGTCCGGATTTCAAGTTTGAGGTTGTGAGCTGTGGGCCGACGTGCATGTCAGAGAAGGCTGCTTGCTTCTTTAAATGTTGCTTGTCTAGAGAACAGTACACCTCCAGCAAGGGTCAAAGTACAGATTGTAAAAGCTAAGCGGGTCAAAGGGGTTGGATGGGAAGTTGAAGTTGAAGTTGAAGTTGAAGTTGAAGTTGAAGTTGCAGTTGAAAGTCGGGGTCCCAGCTTCACCAACGCCGTTGGGGCCCGCCGCTGGTGCCAGCTTTAGAGTTCCGGGCCTTGCAGGGGTGTCAAGAAACTTCCCCACAGCAGGGTACAGAGCTGAGAGCCACAGCCGAGGTGCAGAGCCAGGCACGAGCGACCTTTCATGACATAAGCGTACGGATCCGTATAGTACCCGCTCCATTTGCAACCACATGCACCTAAAGTATCTATGCACTAGACCACTTGGGTACCAACTATGGAGTAGTCACCCCTTGGAAGTGGAGATCGCGGCTTAAGTACCTAGAGCGGCGAAATATGCAAGTCTTCTCCCAACAGACTTCACAGCAAGTATTTGTCACCAGCAGACATCTCGGAAGCCAGGATATCACAAGTCTTATGCATGTGGGCGGTCGTTCATGCTCCTTCCTCCTACTAGCAGTCATTTTCTCATCAGCTGAATTGGTGATTTATCAATTACACATTCACCTAGGTAGGTACTGGCGTGCAGCAGTGCATTGCTTGCCGCCTCAATTCACACTGATCAGGTAACGCTGAGATGTGCCCTTCGAAGATGACCGGAAAGCTCTCATCACCGGAATTATACTCATACAGTACCGTGCGGGCATCGCTTCAGACAAAATATCCAGGCACTCAGTAGCTAGACCTCGCGGGGTGCATTTCTGCCATTGGAATCTCTAAAGCCTTGGAACCCCCCAGCGCACGTTCCACCGGGTCCAGATGCCAGGCTCACGTTCATCGAAGCGGCGCTCCGCCCGTCTTCCCCATCCGGCCCATCGGCCATCCCTCCGTTTCATCAGTGCCCTGCACGGGAAATGGTCTCGAGATGACATAGTCTGACTGGATCTTCGCCTGCCCCCTTGCTGGGCGCTCCCCCCGCCTCGCAACACAGCACCTAATCAGTACCGTGGCCACAACTACGACGACCACCAGTCCGGCAAGTCCTACGTCGTAAATGCCATCAAGTGCCAGTGGAAAGCCACTGTCAAGAACAATCGTTAGCAGCTGCAAGTCTCGGCTGCCCGGGGTAGTGGGGGCCGGGGGTGGTTTCTCTCACAGGAAGCCGTTGAAGATTCCCAATGGAATTGTGAGCCTGCCCAGCCAAACGTGGATGGGCGCCATCTTGGTTGTTTCTCTCGTCCTCTTGAAGACGCGATGATGGAAGTAGCCCAGGAAGAATTGGACCACGACGAACCCGAGGACCACGAATCCGATGATCTGGTGGGCGCTACCAAAGTTCCTGGACTAAACGGAACGAGTCTGATCAGCCACGTCCAACACCCCAGTGCGAATACCTCCGCGTTCTGACTTACCCTGTTGTAATATTTGCTCGTCTGAATCGCCGTCACAAGTCCAGCAATGGCCATGAGCACGGCGATCCCCTGGTTGATACCATGCCACCGCACCCACTGGCCGAGGCGCAGAAGGGCCACCCCGATTGGCATCATCAGATAGAAGCAAACGATCATGATGACTCCGTGAACGGCAGCATATAGATCCACCATCCCCTCGGTGGGTCGGCCGACCAGCGTCGCCCCGTCGCTCGCAACAGTCGTGGCAAAGTCCAACACAGCGGGCCCGGCCGCGCCCTGGGCCTGCAGCAGGTCCATATTGAAGAAGCCATACTCGGCGTGGATCCGCAGCGGCGCGTCCGCGGCGTCGCTCTTGACGCCCCCGGACGACGGGCCCGTGGCGAAGATCATGGCCTGCGCGGTCGCGCTCACGTTGATGCTGCCGGCGCCGCCGCTCCACGACCTGCAGTTGCGGCACACGCCCGAGTAGACATACGTCGAGCCGTTGACGACGCCCGTGGCGCCCGCCACGGCCGCGACCTCGAGCCCCGGGTACGGCGCGGGCTCGCTGTGCCCCTCGGCCAGGCGCGGCGAGAAGGTCACGTTCTTGCCCGTCGCGGATGGGTACGCCAGGAGCATCAGCGATCCGGCCATATGGTGGCTGCCCAGCCCGACGGCTGCCCAAGAGCGGGTCGTGGGAAAGGCGAGGGCGAAGTAGATGTCATTGTTGGTAGGGTCCGAGGGGATGCTGAGGGCGAAGGCCAGGGATTGGGATGGCGAGACGAAGGTAGATTGTGCGGCGAGGGCCGGGATGATGAATGCTGGTCGAGGTGTCAGTCTAATTCCTAGCGAGGTGCCCGTGGTTCGGTAGCGACCTCGGGAAGGGAGTCTCACCCGCCGCGGCCAGCACGGCTCGTCCTACAGCTGAAATGTTCACCATGATGGCCAGCAATCAGTGGCAGTGATGCTGTGGGAAAAGGTTGAGATTTCCAAGGTTGACATTTCCCATGCAGTCCTTTCCCTGGGTTCCTTGGTTGTCAAATACTGACGACCCCATTCACACCCACCCGGAAATTCAAAACGGCGTCGGCTGCAGTGCTGCCCCGTGTGCCTGTAAGCCGATGTTTTTATTCGGCAGCCAGGCGCCGGCGGGACGGGCTGCGGACTGGTCATTCGGGGCTCGCCCGTCGAGGGGCGTGCACTTGAAACGAGTTTGCGACGGGAGGGGACGTTTAAAGGCTCGTGTTTCTGCAGCTCTGTGGCGGCTTTGCGATTTGACCTTGCTCAAAACGGGAGCGTGCCCGGGGTCGATTCGACCACACTCGAAGCTCGTGCTAAGTACGGTGTCAGACGCCGTGGGCTACGTTACAGAATGATTAAATGTCCTGGTTGAATACTTATTAGCCAGAGAGAAGCCGCGTCGCCTCCGTGCATTGGCCATAGCTGCACACCACTTGACGAAGACCAAGACTGAGACTGAGAGCCTTTTACGGTTGGGTAGTGATGCACAAGCACTGGATACAGATATGTACGCCGCTGCACTAAGTTTATACACTTGCTCACATAGATATCTATTTTCATGAATCCACGTATGTATTTCACTCTTGATCCTCTGGTAGTTAGTCTTCCCTGACATATCTTCGTGAGGCTGAACATTGATTGTCATACATAAGGTGCACGCTAATTCAGTGTTGCAGACAAGACTACCTAGGCATACCTAATCACTGTTATATATTTCCGCCGATCTGGAAGCAATTCTAGCGCTAAGCGGCCGGAGGCACAGAACAAACGAATAGAGAGACACTGAGCCTTTAGTATTTGAGCTTGCTGCTTTTCCTCTAAATCAATGATACCTTCTTAAGTAGCTACGTACGCTCTCGAACAGAGGCGGACGAAAGAAGTAGAATTTGGAGAGAACTTTAGACACAGATGGCTCGATAAAGCTTCTGAGATGTGTACAATGTTCATGGCAACATAGTCTGCGTCAAACTGACCCCAGCGACTTTCATCTTTACAGTCCCTAGGTAGAATTTGTTGAACACATCTTTGGCAAATTACGTATTTGGATGCTGACTAGAACGAAGTGATCGACCCCAGGTTGAAACGAGAGAAACATCTGAATGCCGGGAGTGTCTTGCCTGGTAGCTGTGAAACCACGCTTCACGCTTGCAAATGGCAACATTGCCACCTATGATTCTCAGGTCACCAACACATCAAGACGTTTCTGCAACTTTGGGAACTACGAAGCCCGCGGGCGAGGTCCCGATGAAGGCGACAAAGTACGACTTTCCAAGGTTGTCGTCCGAAACCTATCTGGACAAGACCTACATACCTGCGTTGAGCCAGAGTGCAAGGTCTCAAGCCCGCTAATTTGCGCGCCTATTGACTGGAGCATCGTGCAAATCATTTCGATATAAAGGACTTTTGAAGTACGTGGTATAGGGGAGGCGCTAGTAAGATCTGGTCCTGATCAATAAAACTACATACAAGAATCGTGATTCAGATCGTACCCAAGTGATAGGAGTCGACTAACCCGGGCTCGATACCTCTAGAGGTGAATGAACTGCCCCATTCGATCAATCCACTGCCATCTCTTGAACGAATCCATGCGTATTGAAATCTTGGTACGAGCTCTGACTTGTGTGCGGTTTCCTGCATTGCTAGGTATGACCAGGGCCTGGGATTTTCGCTAAGAACAGCTTCGGAAGGTTTACACAAGCGAAGCCAAGACGAACAAAACACTTCGCTTGAACCGGTGGCATTTTTTTTCAATACGTGAGAAAGTCCATGTGGATGGCTGAGGAATGTTTTGTTTCTCCTGGCGTCGTGTAAACTTGCCCGCTTGTCGATGAAACAAACATGCCAATGACGCTGGCACCAAAAAATATTAGGGCGCTGCGCAGCGAGCCGTCTTGGCTTGACCGCAAAAAACTGGGAGATCGACGTATATGAGGCGGAACTGGCAGATTCTGTCGACTTGAAACCCCAACCGCGTAGATCGTGATATTGGCCTGTTTCCGGGCGAGACGACAAGGCGGGCCGCAGGCACTGACTGTCCTTTTAAAGGCGCGCCAGTCCATGTCCTGTCCGCCATTTTCACGTGGCTTGGTGACCATTCGTCGCGTTCCGTTGAAATACTGTATGAGCTGTCGGCAGAATATGGAATGACTCCACGTTCTGACTTGGTCTGACGCTGTGTGCTCTCATCAACTCCGCCGCAATGCGAGTCCTCTCGGACGTGCCGCTGCGGTGTCTCGGAGCGGCGGCACTGGGCCGGGTCGTATTCGCAACGCCCTCGCCGGGCTGTTCCAACGCGACAACTGATGCGGCCCCGGACTCGACGACCGACTTCAAGCTCGGCGATCGGAACTACCTGCTCTACGTCCCGAAAGACTACGAGCAGAAGACACCGGCACCATTGATATTGTCGTACCACGGCGGCTCAAGAGATGCCGAGCACCAGCAGCAGCTCGACCGGTTCAACTCAACCTTCTTCAACAGGGACTATTTGGTGGCTTATCCTAACGCGGTGAATGTGCGTTCCCCGAGACATCCTGCTGATCCAACAGATGAACGTGTAGTGGCTAAAAGACCGCATAGTCGTTCTGGCAGGGTTCTCCGGGCGTGACATCGGACGACGTTGGCTTCACGCAAGATATCCTGGATGAAGTTGAAAACCAATACTGTGTGGATACGGACCGCATCTATGCCACCGGAAAGTCACAAGGAGGAGGCATGGCCGGCATACTTGCTGCAGACCCCGAACTGTCGATGAGGATGGCAGCTTTCGCCCCGGTGTCTGGGGCCTTTTACGTCTCCAATGGCTCCACCTGTCGCCCGAACTCGGTGTCTCTACCTCTCGACCCTGGACGAAAACCCATACCGATCTTGGAATTCCACGGAGAGGCAGACACTGTGATACCTTACGATGGGGGCAGTGATAGAGGCGATTGCCTTCCTGCCATACCACACTTCGTCCAAAGCTGGGCGCAGATGAATGGCCTGAACCCAGACAGGAATACTACCTCCAAGGTCAAGGGTGCGACAAACAAGAATGCTACGGTATTCCAATTTGGTGATGGAGACTCTCTGGGGATCGTTAGCCACATCATGGTTGGGGAAGACATTGGCCATGACTGGCCCTCCACGGAAGACAACGAAGACAATGTTCTCCCGGGCCACCACCCTGCCTCCTTCAATGCATCGTCTGTCATCATGGCCTTCTTCGAAAAGCACACCATGCCACCTGCAAAGCAAACGGCGGCCGCGAGTACTGGAGGTACGATCTCGGACGCTACAGCGTCAGTTGGTTCCAGCCCGGATCAGACAGAACAGTCCACTGCCGGGACTTCAGGCACTCAGTCTGCCGCGGAGTGTCTTGACAAAAGTTTTGGCCTGGTTGTGGGTTTAGTGAGTGTGGTATTCCTCGCCTTGTAAGTTGACCGCGACTTGATGCCGTGACGAACGAAGCGGCATGCGGCTCTTGTACACAACGAAATTGGACTGCGAGGAAATAGGGATGCTTCTGATGACTCAGTGGCAGTGATATGGGAAATGGCAATCTCATGGACACAAGAACTAATGGGCATTGGGTTGAGACGCCGAACAAGTCACGAATGTGTTGCAGCGTAATGCATAAAAAAGACTATAGAGCCAGCGACATTAGGATCAACTTCAGGAGAAGATTCATGGTTAAGGGAGCAGAGCATGTTACGGTAGAATAGAGACGTCGAGGCAGTATACGATT
The DNA here is from genome assembly GCA_026120015.1 of Dendrostoma leiphaemia. NCBI lineage: Eukaryota > Fungi > Ascomycota > Sordariomycetes > Diaporthales > Erythrogloeaceae > Dendrostoma > Dendrostoma leiphaemia. Next base: position 27,644 of record JALRMF010000145.1, on the reverse strand, counting down.
TCTGTTTGGTTGACTTTTATTAGAGACATGTTGACCTAGTCACCGCTTCTCTTACTTGGAACCACAGCCTTTGCTCAATGAAGTCCTCAATTCAGCAGTACGGATGAGGGCCTGCTGTAACGGTTGATTCTCCGGCCTTCGAGCATAGTCAACGCTTATATCTTCCCTGACATGTATCACGTTACGGCTTTGTACACTGTCGCTCCGTCGTTCATCTGTCCAAAGAATATTCTCGCTACTACCATCGGCTTGATGGGTCGGAATGTGCGTCCTCGCATAAGGCCCACGTAACCCTAATTGTGCTGGAGCATTCGGAAAGCCCCAGTCGCCGCCAGCAGTCCGCAAATGCATTGAGCCTCCACCGATAGTGTGCAAGGCGAACACAGGACCATTTTCGGCAACGGCCCCACTGTGCTGTTTGTATGTTGCATCATCAGGGGCGATAGGGAATTGGGAAACCCATGTGGTAAAAAGCGGCCGAAGAACTGGTATGCCTATGCAGACCATGGTCACGAACATTTCTGCTCCTGTCCAGGCGGTAAAGTTGACTGTAGCCTCTGTCTGCCGTGTTAGCCAGCATGCCTTAGCCTAACATCCATAGCATGGACAGTTCCCTTGCATAATGGAGCAGTACTAACGGGTATATATGGAAACCATGCACCTATAACCCTAACCCTGCCAAAACCAGCACTATAAACGGCGCTCTAGAAGCTTATAAACAAAGCGCACCTTTTAACTTTATATATATATACTTTATAGAATAATATCAATTCACGTTCTAAATAGTCTGTTTAAACCTTGCTTTTCTTTTCTAATAAGCCTTATAGTTTATTTCTATAGTTATAAGCCCAGCAAGCAACTTAAAAATCTTTTCCTAACTGCGTATAAAGCCAAAATAAACCTTTTTCCACTTTGTTTTTTGATTTTTAAAGGCAAGAACGCCCTATTCCACTTATTTATAACTATACTCAAAATAGCCAATAATAAGCTTAATGTCTTTGTTAGATGCATAAACTAATATACTTTTTTAAAATAGTTTTAGCATTTAAAAGCATACTGCTAAATAGCCTAAGTCTAATATTTAGTAGATTTAAAAGCGCTAAACACAGCGCTTTATAACTAAAATAAAAAAAACTATTATAATAATTAAGCTGATAATTATAAACTTAAGCGCAAAGCAAAAAACGCAAAAAGAAAGGAATATTAAAAGTGCTTTTTTAAGCAAGAATACAATATACAAGGATTATAGGATCTAAGCAACTATAAACCCTTTTTTAGCAATTAATTAAATATAGCATATATATACTATTTGCAAAAACGCAAAATTAAAAAGGCAAACCTTAATAAAATCTAAACGTAAATTAATAAAACAATCTAAAAAAACCTTATTAATGCATATATTATAAAAATAAAGCTTTAAAAAAACCTATTAATGCAATAATTTATCTAAAACTTAAAAGTAGACCTTAAATTAACCAATGCTATAATTAGCAATATTATATGCTTTTAATACTGCAATTATCTTTAAAAAGCTTAAAATAAAGGAACTAAAGCATTAACTTAAATTAGGGAATTCAAAGCCGTTTATATCTAAATATAAGCATATAAAATTCCTAAAATTAAAGGCTTTTTTAAAGCGTAAAATTTCCTTTAAGCAATCTCTAAGAGGCTTGCGCCTAATTAGGGCAATTAATAGCTTTAGAAATTAATTAAAAAAGACGCTTTAAGAAAACTAATCAAATCCCTTAATAAGCTTATAAATGCATTCTCAGCCCTTTTCTATTATAATAAACTAAATTATAAATATAGCAATTAAAAAATCTTTGCTACCCTAAGAGAAAACAACCCTTTCAGAGCATTTTTCCATTTGCCAGCGCCTAAAATAGGCAGAAATAAGCGTTGGAGGAATTAAAACGCTAGTTTAGGGCACTTTTGCTTTTACCTTCTAAATAAAAAAACAATATACAATTAGCCCTTAACTAAGTATAATATTTTTTACTATACTTATACTAAAAAATAAAAAGCTAAAGATAAATCTAATAAAATACTTAATAATATAACTATTGCTTAAATTAAAACTATCTTGCATAAAAACCCTTAATATAAAGCTTTTAAAAAAAACCTTATTAAGCTTAAGTAGCTACCTTTAACTAAATTAAAAAGGGAAAACTCCTTAAACAAACAGTCTAAAGCATCCTACCTATTTAATAATATTAAAGCCTAAACTCTTTACTTCTTTTTTTATTTTAAGCTCTAAATAACTTATTTATATATATAATAATATGCTATTTAATTTGCATAATTATCAACCCTAATTTTTTAGACTTAAAAGTACCTAATATAAGCGCAGGCATTTATTCAACCTTATTTTTAATTTATAAATATCCTTTTTAAAACAGCATTATTATTAACAACTATAGTGCTATATACCTAGTTAACTTTATTAATCTGCTTAAGACCAACTCTTTTAAGCGCTTTTATAGCAATAATATAGTTAATGTTAGTATATTAATACTTTTTATTATTGGCTATAAAATAAAGCGTTTTAAAAAAGCTTTAAATGGCAAAGATAGAGAGCGAACGCTAGACTTAATCTTGTTAAACGTAGCAGTAGTTAAAGGTTTTTATTTAAATATTGTTTCTAAAGCTTGTTTAACTAATGTAAAGATGTAGTATTATAGTTTTAATTATACTATGCACTATGGAATAATGAAAGAAAATATGATTTTTGCTAAGTTGGTTAAAAAGTTTAATTTGGTTTTCCTTAAATATAAGCTTATTTTATCTTATTTAAAGCTCTAATTTTCTTTTAATAAAATTGTTATACTATCTACTATAAGCGACTCTAATAGCGTTAATTAATAAAATATGTGCATAAGAAACAATTTAAAGCACCTTTAATACCTTTAATCAGGGCACTTAGAACTAAGAGCGTTGCAGCTCTTAGTTTTAATAGTTTAGGGCGTTAAAATTAATGGAATAAGATGTATAAAATGCAAGTTTTATATAAGTGCTATAATTATTTAAAATATATACTAAAAACCCTTTGAATAAGCAAGCTTAAAACTCTTTTAAAAGATATTATAAAACCTTTTTGTTTATAATAAAGCGTATAATAGAGCAAAGTATGCGCTTATTTATAAAAACAAGTTTAGCAGCAAATTGGCTATGATAGACCTTATAGAGAAGGGTTAGAAACTGGTTTTTTTAGCGCTATAAAATTATAAAGTATGTGTAAACTGCCATTTTAAATTGCAGGTTTATAAAATTTGCCAAGATGCCAAAGCTGCTGTTATTAAAATAAAGCATATAATAGCATATATAAAATAGTATGCAAAAAGCGGGATTAATATTAAAATTGCACTATTGTGCATTAAAAAACCTAATAGAGACGTTGAATGAGCAGGAAAAGGTGTTATTAAAAAGGCTTTAGCTTTGCAATTAAAATTAAAATTGCTAGCAGAACTATAGCTAGAATTTATGTATATTAGAATCTGGCTATTTAATAGGTGCTTATTAATACGCAGAAACAGCTATTTACCAAATTAAGTCCTGCTAGAGTAGTTTAGCTAGCATTTTTAGTAATATAAGCCAGTGCAAATATATAAGCTATATAAAAATCTGTGCTTAGATTAAAGCAATATATATGCTTATAGCTGCTATGCTTATATTTTTAAAGGAAAGTATAAAATAAGCAGTGTAAAATATAATATAAAGATTTAGTTTAAAGCTTATATAGGCTATTTAATTAACTATATCTCTATAAGAATTTACCGTATATAGATTTCTAAGCTTAGAAAAATAATAATAATATATAACGTCTTTTTTAATAAAATCTAATTTTATACCCTAGAAAAGAAAAAGGCTTAGGATAGCCTTTTTAAAGCTAACTTAGAGGTTATTTTGCTTAAAATTGCTAAAATAAAGGAAATCTTTAATTGCATTATAGTAGCAATAAGCTTGCCGCTATATATTAAAAGCAATTAAAATAATTAAAACACAACTTTAAGGGAAAATCCAAATAGTTTACTAAGTTGAAACTTAAGGGTAAATGCTTAAAATAATACATTTAAACTGCCTTTACTAAGTAGTCTAAAATAACAGCACATAGAATAAAGATTTTCAACCCTGTTAAACACTTTGAAATATAATGCTTAAAACACCAGCTTTTTAAAGTATAACGTTTAAAATACTAGCTTATTTAAAAAAAAGCTTAAAAAAGCTGTTGAAAACGTTTATGCTGCGTAGAATATGCGCTACTCTGCTACTTAAAGCTAAGGCGCTTTAGATAAGCTAACTTAACTGCTACAGAGATTAAAAAGAATTAAATAAACTTTAAAGGCAAAGTATATATATATAACCGCTTTTACAAAGGAGGTTAATAAAACGCACTAGTTAAATTTCCTAACTATCTTTCTGCCTAATTAGCTTAAAAAGCTGGTTTTAGGCGCTGATTATTGCTATTAAACTATGTATTGTATATTTAATGCAATAGTAAACAAAGCATTTGCTAAACGCAAAAAAGCCTTATACTCTGTAAAAAAAAAGTTTAAAGCTTTTAAAAAAAACCTTTAAAAACAATATAACCTAATATATTATATAAACTTTCTACCAAAACTAAAGAGCTGGAATAATATTTAGAAGTCTTAATATAAAGAGCACTAGCTTAAAGCTATATATAAGAAAATGTAAACGCTCTTGAAATTAAGTGTCTAGCGCACTCTTAAAAGAAAAAAATCAATAATAATACCTTTTTTTCTAAAATAAGTATATAGGTATAAGTTTAATAAGAACGGCAATATTACCTTATATAAAGCGCGGATCTATATTAGGGGAGACCTTTAAAAATTTAGTTTAGAAGATATATATGCAGCTATACTTGCTGCTTGTTTTTTTTGCATACTTATGGCTATTGCAGCTTATTTTAACCTTGAAATTAACTTAATAAATGTTAAAACTGCGTTTTTAAACGCTTATTGTAAAATATAAACCTTTATTTTTATAAAACTTTCTGTTAGATTTAAAGAGCCTAAGATGTATAAATAACTAAAATGCGCTTTATATAGACTAAGGGACTTTTTTTTGCTGTAATATAAAGACCTATTAGCAATATTAACTAAACTAAGCCTTGTGGCCTTGCTTAAAAAACCTTGCTTATATATAAGCAAAAAATAGGGCATCTTTATCTTTTTTTATGTAGATAATATACTTTTAATTTATCTTTAAAATAGGGTAAAGAAAGCGTAGGATATCTAAGAAGAGCTATTTAGCAAGTATAAAATCACCTCCTTAGGAAACGCTAAATAGTTTCTTAGAATATATATTTAAAGAAACTATTTAAGCTATACAATCAGCTTAATATATAACTCTTATATTAATAAAATTGCATCTAAGTTTAGCTTTTTAAACAACTTAGAGGTTTTTTTATATACTCTTTTAACCCTTTGAGAGCTTTTAAGATATAAAAGCCAAGCTATAAGAAAGGAAATATATGCATATTAATAAAGAATTAGATTTATTTTATATACTGCCATTATAGTGCACCTAGATATAGCTTTTGTATGCATGTATTTGTTATGTTTCTTTATAAACCCTAGTCTAAAATACTTTAAAGCAGCCAATAGAGTAATATAATACTTATTTAGAATAAGGTTTTTAGCTATCTAATATAGCGCTTAGAATAATAAAGCATAAGCTTTGCTTATTGCAGAAGACGCCTTATTTGCAAATAACTTTAAAGATTAAAAGTTTTCCTAAGGGTATATTATACTCTTTTTTAGTGGACCTATTAACTGGAAGGCCTCTAAGCAAGCAATTATTTCAACCTTAATAACCAAAGCAGAAATATTTATTTTTAAGTTAATAGCAAAAGAAACCATAGCACTAAAAAAACTATTCAAAGATATATAACTAGACTTTGCATAGCCTTAAAATATCTATTTAGACAACCTTCAGACTATAAGGCTTATTATTTTAAACAATTAAAGGCTTATAATAAAACTTAAGCATATTAATATATAAGAAATGTAGCTAAAGCAAGAGTATCGAAAAGAAAGCTTTAAAGTTATATATTTTACAATAGACTAAATGCCCGCAGATAAGCTTATAAAACCTTTAGCATAAGCTTTATTTAAGCATTTTAAAGCAATAATAAACTTATAAAATATAAAAAAAAAGTTAGAATTATAAATTATCTATTGAAATATTATTTACCCAGCGTGCTATAAAGGCTAAACGCAGCGTAGTTGCAACTTTATAAACTTTTAAAATTAGCTAAATAAACCACTTATTTTCTCTGCTAATATTTATCAAAATACCTTAATGCTTAAGACCGCTAATCCAAGCATTTATAATTATAATATCCAAGTATAAAACATATTATTCAAAGCACTTAAAGCTTAAAAAAAACTTTATCTAAAGCTTTGCTAAGCTTAGCCAGAGTCTTAGTACGCTTCTCCTCTTATAAGTTTATATTAGATTAAGCTGCAGAAACACCCTTTTAAGCGTGCTTTAGCTTAAAAGCATCTTTTTAAAAAGCTATATCGCCGCGCTTAATTTTGCGCTTAAGATTATTATAACAATTGCCTTTAAACAGCTTTATTAAGACCTTTTAAGCCATATAAGCCTTTTTTATATAAATTATAAAAGCTTTAATATTAAGGTAATTGCGCTTAAAAACGCGTTTTTTATATGCTTTTTTAATTGCATTAGCAATCTCATTCTTTTATATCTAGCGTTATTATTCTTTAATATAATTATAGGCATTTAAAAAAGCCAGTCACTTGCACTGAACAAAGTGGGCAATAGGCAAAAGGACCTTAGAAATGAGAGCATAAGCATGCAAATTCTTATTGCAATAATCGCAACGCTTAATATAATGTTTATTATTAGCCTTCTTAAACTTATTAAAGCAAATTCTATTGCTTTTTTTATTGTAAGCGCTTTAGATATAATTAATACAAAGTATAGTATAAGTTATATTAAACGCTAAACGCTTAGAAAAATTAGCTAAAAGCTTATTAATATAATTATAGGTAGCAATTTTAAATTTCTTAACCGTCTTAAAAAAAGAAAGCTTACCAAAAATAATATCTTTAATACCCTTAGCAGCCTTATTACTTTTAAAATCATTTATATAAAACTTATTAGTTTTTATTTATTATATTTCTTATATTAAAATAACTTACCTTTATCACCCTTATTATTTCTACCACCACTAGCACTAATTTTAAAAAAATCTTTTACATTGCTATTATTAGGGAAAAAAGCGCTAAAATCATTATCCTAAGCATCTCTACCACTAATACAAGCTTAAAACCATTTTTAATATTATTAAAAACGTTAATAAAAGTTTTGATAAAGTTGTTTTAATTATCTTTATTGCTAGAAATAAGCAGCAAAAAGTTAACTTTAAGCATATTAATATTAGCAACTTTTTTATTATAAATAAAAAAAAACATTTACCAATAGTGAAGAAAATAGATAAAATACTAAAGGCGTCTTATTTAGCGCTTAATTAAGCGTAAATCTTATTATGCTTGCAAAAAAAATGCTTATAAACACTTTTAGTAAACTTTTTCTAATAAGCGCGTAAATAAGTAAAAGGCATTTAAATATTGCTAAAAGGCTAAGGGAGGTTTATAAGACTGTTCTTAGGCTTATTAGCCATCGTTAAAAAGCTTAAAAAAACTTAAGCAATGCATAGATAAAATTAGTAATAAAAAGTTAAGTATAGGGTAAAGGAAAAAAAGTTAAGTAAAGGGTAGTTTCTCTGCAGCTAACTTATAGCTAAAGGGTATATAGAAACTATGCACCTATAACCTTAACTCTGCTAAAACTAATACTATAAACAGCGCTCTAAAAGCTTATAAATAGAGCGCATCTTTTAACTTTATATATATATACTTTATAGAATAACATCAATTTACGTTTTAAATGGTCTGTTTAGACCTTGCTTTTCTTTCCTAATAAGCCTTATAGTTTATTTCTACAGTATAGTCTTCTTGCTTGAAGGCGTCGAACTTGACGTTCCTCACTATTCCGCAGGTAGCAGCGCTGTTATATTCGGATCAGGTACGATAGTACGATATGGAGATAGTGGACTTAAAGCTTACATTGATCCCAGACTGAGACTTGAAGCAATTATCATTTTCTCGGATTTTGCCATACTCAATGTCCAGATTGAGAACCATGGCAGGATACTAAAGAACAAATCGGCGAACACGGTACAAACTGAGTGATTTTTAATGTTTAGCATCAGCAATGAAGAGCGGCGTTGAGTCAGATTCGCAGCAACGACTTACTCCCAAACGACTTGAGGATCCACGTCCTCCACATTGTCTCGAAAGCACAATGGCCGCTGATGCGTGCAATGAAGATAGACGAGGGTGGAAGGCATTGACACCAGAACGCGGTAGTGGCAAGGAGGGAGACCAACAGCAGGCTGGCCATCGTCATCCAGATGGCCCATCGCTGCCACCGTGCCACGACGATCCTAAGAAGGAAAAGGTCAAGTGACCACTTTGCTACGGCCGTACCGATGAACGCAAACGAAAGAGCAATCATTTCCCACATCTTAGTCATCGCCGCGTCGTCTTTCGACAGCTCATTCATACTTTGCCCGAACCCATAGCTAGCAGATGTTTGCAAGGTGGCAATACAGGAGAAGGAAGATCTAGCCTCGTATAAAATGAGCCAAAGCGAGATCTGCAAAACTGCTGAGAAGACGTGAATCGATGCTTTACACTGCTGATAGTATATACATAGTCATCTGAACCGAGCGAGTCAATGAGATAGATACGTGTGAACAAGCACAGTGCAAAAAAGACGAATACAATCTCAACGAAAACCCAGAGGGCCAGCAAAACTGCTGGAGTTCCCTCGCCCATGACTTTCACTCAGTGGCCGCAGAGACTTGTTAATCATGTCAAATGCCAATTGACATCTAACTCACAATGTCGAGAGATCCGAAGGGTTTGCAAATTCCAACGGACGGTGTGTGATGGACAAGACGATAGTGAAAAGCCCATTCTTTCAGAGCTAAGACGTCTGTTTGTTTTGGGATCTTGCGGTAAGCCAAGCGCTCGGGGTCGAGACCAGTAGCAGCTTTACTTTTTCTCATGCAAGTCGCCCGGGCACCTGCAGACGCTGTCAGGCATACAGATCTGGACATAAGCCACAAGGGACACAAGCATGCCAAGGAAATGACCGGAATCTTCACACTGTATAGGAGTTCCCGGTAAAATGTGAGTAAATTATCAATATCAATCAGCCTCATGGCAGCCAGGCGTTGAATGCAGCCAGGCCTTGGACTTGAAAGCGGTGTCTCCATTGCGACTGTGCATCACCGGACAGGTTACGAAGGGCACCTATATATGTACTTCATTTGTTGATCTCGGAGCGGAGGTGACAGGTGATGGTATGCGATCACATGCGACGGCTTGAAATTGAACCTATCGTCACTGGAATAGAAAGCAATCACGCATTGACGCGCCTAGGTGCTACGGAACCCCCCCACAAGGACGTGACGGATCTTGCAGGTCTGGCGAGGAAAAGCAAAAGGATCCATCTGCAAATTCACCTGCATGAGATAGCGAACAGGGCGCTGACGGTACGAGCCATGCTTGACGGAAACAAAAAGCTGCAGTTCAGCTGAATCTGGCTGTTGCGTAACTATGAGGAATAAATCGCAGAAGGAATAAACTCTGAATGTCTCGGGTCGACATGTAAGTATACCTTTGTACTAAACGCCGTACACAATCACGGCGAGGACGTCACGGTACACAAGCAGAACATACCTAGGCAAGAATTGAATCACTCAAATAGGCATATTGAGCCAGACATACTGCCCGGCAGTGTCAGATCCAACACGACGAATATTGCTCCGAGACGTAGCCAGAAATTTGACATTGTGATCCGCAACATTGATTTACTCAAGTACTTCATTTGCTGCAATGCGGTGAGGCACGCAGCACAAGGTTGTTCGGGATCGAGGAGCGTGGTATCTCCTCGCCATGCGGCTCCTTTTGATTATAGTGTGCCTCGTATAAGTGACGTGTCCGGGCCTGCTCAATGTGGGGGAAATGGGCGTCAAGCGAGGCCACCGATCCACTTTGATCTGCCTCTTTCACATTCCTGTGTGACGAGGCTATGCGCGGGTGGTTGTGTTTCTAGACGCTAGGCTCCTTCTGTCAATTTGATTGCGGAGGCTTCTTGGACTCACGGCTGTACAGGGACGATTCATAGGTGAGCACAGTGTCCATGGCTCGAGACGATCCTGCTTTAGGAACCCAGGGTTCGCAAATACCTGCATTTCGAATGGAGGCCGCGGAGATTGGGATGATACGCTGTCCCATACATAAGCATTGATCGTCTACCACATCTAGGCAATCCCGGCACCTGCAAAAGCTTGCAGTACCTAGGTATGTTCTTGACTCGTTGGCTGCCTGGCAGGCTGAATGTCAAAAAGACGTAATCATGATGTGCAATGTCGTTCAGGAGCCCCGGAGTCGATACAGGCGATGCTGAAGGCGTAAAAAACTAGTTGCTCATTGATCATGAACCTAAAAGTATCCAAAATATATACAGTTTCGACACCGTCCCAATTGCAATCGAACTCATTCATGCCCGAAAACCCAGGCACGCGTAGAATAATCGCTGGATATCACAGAAATTACCTTCCACCGTAGACTCCTGCGCCACGCTCCCCGTGACAAGCCTTGACACACTTGGCTACTGGGTATGTGCTTAAGCAGCGACACCCTGAGCAGTGTCGACAACTCCGTTCGCCTTGCCCTCCACAGAAGAGACAGCAGGGCCAGCCACATTCTTAGCGGTCGAAAAAACACCATCAGCGGAAGAGACGACGGGCTCAGCCACATTCTGAGCAGTCGAGACAACACCATCAGCAGAAGGGACAACGGGCTCAGCCACGGTCTCGGCGGTCGAAACAACACCGTTGACACCGTCGAGCACGCGCTTGTTGACAGCGCCCACGACGCCGTCGACGGGACCACCGGCGGTAGACTTGACCGTGCCCACGACGTCGTCGACGGGACCACCGGCGGTAGACTTGACCGTGCCCACGACGTCTCCAGCCTCAGACTTGGCCGTGGAGAGAGTGCCGTCGACAGTCTCACCGACGAGGCGCTTGAGAATGCCAGTCGCCTCCGTGGTGACGTCCGACAAGCCGGTGGTGCTCTGAGCTTCGGACACTGTGTTGCCCGCGGTGTCAACAACGGAGTCGACGGCGGAGCCAGCGGGGAGACCAGACAGGAGGCGCTTGACGATGCTCGTCGCCTCGGAGGTAACGTCTGACAGGCCGGCGGTATCTTGAACTCCAGAGACTGTGCTACCCGCGGTGGAAACAACAGAGTCGACGGCAGAGCCGGCGGGGAGGCCGGACAGCAGACGTCTGACGATGCTCTCCACTTCAGAAGTGGTGTCAGCAACGCCAGTGGCGCCTTCGGTCTGGGAGACAGCGCCCTGAGCAGTGCCCTTCACGGAATCAACGGTAGATCCGACATCGACGGTAGCGCCTATGAGAATTTGCAATCAGTATTTCCGCTGTCAAAAGGACATCTGCCTATGGGACAATCGTACGAAGAGGGGCCGCGAGGGCGGAGGCCACAAAGGCGGAGTTGAGAGCGATCCTTGAGAAATGCATCTTGATTGTTCTTTGTAATACTTTCAAAGTTGTATGACGGGGATTGAAGCAGTATTTACTGAACGAAGGAACCTTTTTCAAAAAGAATGACCGGATGACTGTAGTAAGGAGTGTGATGGACCGCAATGTTGCTGGAGAAGGAACCAAGAATTCACCAAAGCGGCGTTGGTGTTGAGCACGTTGCGTCTTATAGGATTGTTCCTTTGGACCAGCTTGATGCTCCGAGAGCCTCCCACGTTGATAACGGCTTGTGCCGCCGATTGTATCTCGGCGGTTGCAGAAGTGGGTACATGATGATCTACGTTCCCCTGAAGCGAGCAGTGAGATTATCGTTCAAGTAGCCGCCTTGAGCTAAAGCCAATGGACGCGACGCAAATTTTTGACACTGATAGCACATCACAATTTGGTGGTTGATCGTACTCCAGCTTATGTGCTTTGTGCCAATGATGATGAGAAACGTTGGGAGGATTTTATCGAGCCGCGGATGAAGGGTATCGATGCTATCGTAGGGACAGAGATTGCGTCCGACGTTGTAGTAGCGATTGCATTGTCAAATATTTCCAGTGTCATTGTTTAGTTGTGCCTCCACTGCCACGCTTTCAACTACAAGACTGAGAGAAGCTTCACCTCTGGGTCATCCAAGGCTAGAAGGGTTATGCTAGTATCCTGTAGTGGTGTACCTCCATCATGGCGAGAGAATGGTCCAAGACCCCACTCGCTCGAGAAGCAGCTGGTGAGGTGATTTACGCTACATAGTGCGTTGTTGGTAGATAGGTTCAATGTTACTTGAATCCTTAAATTAGCGCCTGCGGGTACCCACGTGCGCGACTCAAAACGTGCATCACGTCGTAGCAAGGTCCCTCTCTCATCTTGTTGGTTTCACCGAACAATAGGCTCCACCGCCTGGGTTGTGAAAGAGGGAACCTTATGCAGGTACCAAGTAGACGCAGGGGCTTGGGAAAACGCGCATAGAAGCTTATATCGTCTGCCTTGGAGTATGGAAATCTACTAGCAGCGCCCGGGCGTGTCTTGTTGCAGGTAATGCGGGTAAAGTGAGAAAACAGCTGGAGCGATTTCCTGAACATTGTCATCAATATATAGCACTTCGTTCTACTGTAAGCTCTAAGCGTGTCTATGCAGACTGGGCGAACTGCGAGGCAATGGAATTCCCACCTACCAGACGCCGCCAGTGAGTACTCGTCAAGCTCCTGGCCCCTCCTCCACCCTTCCTTGAGGAACAAAATCCCTGAATTGCGTCTGCAGTGCCGTCTGTCAGTTTGACGGCATGCGTTAACTTCTAAAGGGCTCGTCTTTTCCCGCCGTCGTCAAGTCGTCCTCTTCATCCCCCTCCAGCCAGATCTCATGGCCATCACCCTCCCTCAAGAGCCAACTTGTCATCCACCCGATGGTTGCAAAGCCGCTCAAGCCCCACCACACAGCACCAACGACACCCTTTGCGAGCCCGAGGCCGTAGAAGTACCCACAGAGCATGGGACCCATGGTCCTTGCCGCTGACGTGCAACTCTGCGCCAAGCCGTGCAACGTCCCTAGAACGCTCGGGTGTGGTGAGCAGTTGTTCACCAAGATGGTGCTGTTCGGAAGGCTGAAGGTCCTGCCGACGACCTGGAAGCACAACACCACCACGATGGCGGCCCACATCGCGAGCCCGGATTTCGGGCTGGGCGGTGGAGAGGAGCTCGGGACGAGCGATAGGTAGGGCAACAAGAAGTATGTGACTGGAAAACAGAGGAGGAACAGCCGCAGGCACCTCACGGTGCCGAGTCGTGCAGACACAGCAGGGTACACGAACAACTGCAGGGAGATGCCGATGACGCCCAGGATCGACATAGCCACACCAACTTTGGCCGGTGGCAGGCCCATGCCCCCTGTGAAGGCAAACGGCAGTCGTCGTTCGGGTGCGGACGAATCTGCCGGGTCGTAGACAGGCGTCGAGAGGAAGACGAACCACAAGGAGTTGAATGTTCCTACGTGGAAGGCGAGAAGCGAGTGGGCCAGGAGCGTCGTGCAAACGTTGCGCGTGAAGATGCGCCGGAAGGCGAGACGCTGAGTATACCGAGGTCGACGCCTTGTAGAGGAAACTTGTGGTGCAGCAACGGAGGACGTTCTTGGCGAGGTCGGGGAAAACGTCATCTCGAGGCTGTCGTTGCCATGCTCGGACGATGCGAGGGGCTCGTACTTGATGGAAGACCTTCGGGTCCAGCTGAAGCAAGAGGACACGATCGAGGCCAACTTCCGGCCTGCTTCAAGACCCCAGTCTTTCTTGTCGGCTCGTGAATCGAGAGTCTTTGCCTTGGTCAGCGACTATAGGCTGAGAGGTACTAGCTCGAGGATAAAGGCGTGACTTACTTCTTCCAGGCGCAGCCAGGCGGATACGGCCGCAGAGAGCAGAAAGAAAGCACTGACGAGGTTCGGCAGAGCATATGGAAAGCGGCGAAACAATTCGATCTTGCCAAACACATGCGGATAACTGCTTGCAGGGTCTGCGAGAAGACCGCCGAGAATGGGACCCACGATCACTCCGATGTTGAACGTCATTGGCAAGAGCACAAACGCCCTTTGCTGGTACTTCTTCTCCCGCACCAATTCTGATATCATCGTCCTCAAGACCCCAACGTTCCCGTTGGTAGCGCCTCCCAGGCTTCGGAACAACAAGGCTTGCCAAAAGGAGGTGCTGAAGCCGAAGCCCAGACACGAGATCATGGTTCCCGTCAGGCCAATGAGCACGACAGTCTTGCGGCCAAAGCGACTAGAATCGGCGACACGGCCCCATATCATGGCCGTGAACAACTGCGCGGCGGTAAAGGAGGCATGTAAGATTCCAGCTTGGCTGGAGATGACAGAGTCCGGAAGTGATGGGTCGAACCACTTCAGCTGATAGAACATGTAGGACTGCAGACTGGTCTGGACGAGAGGCTCCGATAGTCTGGTCAAGACGATGACGATGAGCTGTTGTTTTTTAGGCAAGTCTTTCCAAGCGACTGCTTCCTTCGACTTCTTTTGTTCGCTTTCTGTGGTCTGCTGGGGTCCAAGAGTTCCGGATCGTTGTTGAAAGCCGAGGCCCAAAGGCGCGGGAGGAAGGACTGCACCATGATCGTCCTCAACAGTATCGTGCGTCTGTAAAATCTGCAACTCCTCCTCTGCGTCCCCATGATCTTGCCGTTCCGAACCTACAGTGCTCTCGGTGTCTGGGTGAGAGGGCCCATCATTGTTACGATGAGAGCTAGTGTTCATTCCGCGTGCCGCCAAGCGGGTGCGACACCCTGATTATTTATATGACCTGGAGATTGCTGTGATGATATGCTCTAACAGGTCAATAAATCCAGGCGGGAAACAACGCAAGGATAACGACAGCGCAGAGTCTTTGGAGGAGGGGGAGAAATGCGGCACCAACGGATGGGATGCGAAAAGCGGTAGGTATTCTCTCCCGCCGGTCCCGAAGTCGGCCAAGCATGCTCGGGTTGGTGTGCCCGGAGCGTCGATCTCGACGGTCGGTCCAATACCGAAGACCCGGATTTCCCACGCTGCCATGTCGTCGTCATGAGGGCAGACTGCAAGGAGCCGCCGCACTAGACCGAAGCCAGTTCTAGTGGCGACCAATGGCCTTGGGAGTGCTTCTGTCACTAGTCAAGAACTCAGGATTTCGAACCCACAAGCGCAAACTCGAAAGATGACAGTCAAGATTGTGTATGACTGACCCCCACACCCGTGGATAGGGTAGCTGCACAAGTTTTGTTTGTGCTGGCTGCAGTCCACGGGTGCCACCCCGCATCGCAGTACTTCCGCGTGGTATCGTGCTATTGCAATTAAAGTGTCAATTCCAGCCCATTATTTGTGTCTTCCTCGTCTCCATTGTACGTAACTAAATTCCGCCTCTTCCGGGCTGAGAAGGGGGTGGGCAGCAGTGAAGAAGCTGGGATTGTCCAATTTATACCGGCGCTATGCGAAATACGAGCTAGAAAGGAGGATTTCGTAGGAAATCTATTGAAGAGCTTTTGAGTATGGCAGCTTTGGTGTCTGCGAGTATATGTACATACCTAGGTAGACATGCAGATATAAAATGTCACCATGAGAGCCAGCCAAGTTGAATGGGCCATGCGATAGATAAAGCCTCCATGGTCCTACGGACCTTGATGCAGCGGTCGCAGGATCGGTCAGATATAGGTATAAGCTCAGATTACCTAGGTATACCGTCTTTGTCCAAATCGTGTACCGGATGTTAAAATGAATCCTGGATCAATCTTTTGAACTTCGACTTCTCTTGGCAACTTCACGGCATGTTGTTTGCATCGTGCTTCAAATTATTGGTATGTCAGGATATTTGCTGGCAAATAGAGCGGCGGCGACGTCTCGCTGTCGTGCGAGTACAAGGCCTCGTCCAATAACCTCATCAAGCCTCACATGACAAAAGTCTTGGGATGCGAGCCGCCAGAGAGACGCTGTGCCCGACTTCGCGAGTGCTATCCATAGACGCCTGGGAGCTCCTCTTTTCCTGCAAGAACTTGGGCCACGTATTTGTCAGGACTAGATACTTCACGCTCCTTTCTGCTCGATCAAAGACGGTAATGTCAAAGTTGGCTGGTATACCTCCCCACTTTTAAAAGTTCCCAAGTCAGTCAAAGTTCAACTGAAGGTATCCGACAGGTGCTTTGAGGCTTGCAAGTCAAGAACTAGACAAATCTGGGGCTTGTGGTGCATGATCTGAGATTTGAGGGTGCGTCGTTCCAACAGCGAAAAGCACTTACATATGACAGTCTTGCCAAGGTAGAACGCAATTCAACTAGGCTCCCCTGCGACAATACGATTGATCTCTCGGAATCCTGTGAATGTGGTGTCGATGGTTGATTTGGCCAGTCCGAAGGCACGCATGGTGTTGTAGGGCTCATGCTTAGGCTATCACCGTATAATACTCTGGCAGCCTCCGCGAACGTAGCCTGTAGGTCCTTGAACTCTTGAAACGATATGTTGACCGGAAACTCAGCGCGGGGACTGACGAACTCCGTGTAAATATCCAGTGCTCTGGTAAAGGCGTCCCGGGTAGTTCGTTCTGCTGAGTCAGTGGGATAGCTCTTTTTCCATGCAGAAACAGCGGCCAGGAAGGCAACGTTCTCTCCTGAGAAATCTTTGAGGGCCGAGAAGGATCGAAGAGGCTCAGGATTACTCTCCAACACGCGTTCCAAAGCGCCCATGTTGAGCAGGCTGTCTCCAGAGTCTGAGGCTGGTTGACGTTTCTCAGAAGTCGTCTTGTTCGAGGTGATTGACAGTGACCATTGTTTCTTTGCTGAAGTCTCAGTTCCCAAAGAATGGGCTAATGTGGAAGTTTGAGAAAGAGTGCCGTCTTTTCGGGATTCCCAAGCAGCTATCGCGTCAAGAGTCTCTTGCCGTAATGACTGGTGCTTGAGAACTTGCCAACAAGGGAGAAATACTGTGAAGATCTCTATAGCCATGATCGACACAGCGATCCTTCGTGGTCTGTGTCAGTGATGCTCGAAAGAATAGACAATCTTCCGACATAAGCCAGCGTTGATCGGGTAGGGTTGAGTAAGTAGCTTTCGATAGCCCTTGTCATGCTACTCACCATTGCGGAGGCATCCAGTACTTGTTCACCCTGGCCATTCCTGGGACATACAATGCGACAATCCACATTGGCGTGGCCGGTAGACTACCATCATGAGTTAGAGATTCGCCTGAGCCCTTGCATAGCTCACAATACCTGACATACCTGGCAAGGCAACATGCAATTGTCTGCGTTCTCCAGCCAAGGGTGTCATGGATTCTTCTGGCTCGCCAGAGGATCACGGGCGCCACAACCCAAGACCAGAATAATTGCCAAACGAGTGACGGCCACCTGTCGAGGTTTTGGCCCATTTAGATTTGTGGGCACCTAGGTAGCTGACAACTTGTGGTGTAGAAACCTACCATTCCCAACCTGTTCCTTGTTCTTGATTGACTTCCCAAGGATTTCCACCGACTTCAGTGCCGGGCACGCCGAACGCTGGGTGAAATTTTCGAGACATCAGGTACATGGCTAAAGTGAGTACCAGCTGCTCAAATTAGCCTTGGTTGCATTCCATTGGCAGTTGATGGGATATTTCAGACCTGAAGAAGCATGCCGAGTCCAATAAGCTTAAGAATCCTAGTTGTGTGGTTGAGTTGAACGTAAAAGCAGCCCAGCTTGACAACTTGAGCTGGCCCTTGCTGTTCTTCAATCGTTCCTCGCAAGAACTTTCTTTGCTGTTTCGCCACGTGGAGGAAACGGCTGTTCGAAGCGTGAAACAAGGCGATGCCGAAGGGGAGGTAGATACCCATTATCCAGTATTGTGCCTGCGTGGGGAAGTTTGTCACAGTGGCAGCAAACTGAACTGTTATCCAGTAAGTGTGAAGGAGAAGAATGGCTGCAAATGACAGACGTAACCCCCGGATTTTTAACAGTGGCATACTGCGGCGACTCCAAAGGAAGGCCATTCCGGCCCCCAGGAGGATGGTCCATGAGCAAGCGAGGGTGACCCAAAAGATGCCAACGGCGTCCAGCTTCATCTGTGGCGTCGAATCAGCCATGATGAGACTCGTCTGTTGCAGTTGCCTGATTGATTAAACGCGAGGACAATCGAAGAGCCATCAGGTTGACAGAAAACAATTCCAGTAAGAACCGAAACCCAAGCAGATCTAATTTTATTTACCAATTGGTAGAGCAAAGGAGTGACTCGGCCCTTGACCTTACTGTCCAGGCAATTGCCCCCTAGGCCCTGTCACTGTGGTATTGACGATCGGTTCGGCACTTTATTTACTGCCCACAAACCCATCGGCACGGTCCCCGTGACGAGAAAAGGAATCGGAGGGGTACGTCAGTGGAATAAGACCAGCGGACCTGGTCGAATTGGGCCGCCCGTTGCGACACCCACGACGCCTTCCGCCAATCGTGATTTTCCTTACCAAGACAAAATCGTGACCGTGGTCGTGGACACACGGGCGCACACATTTGACGTAAATGGCTTCGAGAATACCAGGCGTTGCCTCGAGCCTCACAGCGGATGGCACCGGCGACAGGCTCCAGACCAATCACCCGTCGAGGCCTTGATTTGTCTAGAGCGCCAAGTGCAACGCCACCGGACCATACAGTACGGTACACCAAGCTGCCTGGTACCTGGCAGTTTGGCAGCGTTGGATAGTGTCGATGGCAGGTGGGCAGGGTGGGTTGCGGCCGGGGAGACTTCATTGGCGCTCGAACTACTGCAGCACGAGGGGATAGCATGCGCTAACAAAGGATGAACGGGGCCTGATCCTGTCCTTGGATTATTATTCATCTCATGCCGATTTTGAAACTTCAGAACATAGATCCTCATAGATCCCGTGCCGGAAGTAGTCAGGTTAGTCTACGTCTGGACTGTGATGTTCTCCACTCATTGATGTACTACCTAGAGTGATAAGGAACGAATAATGACCAGCTTCCAGGCTCGAACAACTAGTGACTGAGTTCACGGATGTCTTGGATCTTTACAACCCTTTCCAAGAACTGCGACAGCACTCTAGTCAAGCCACAAGCGTACCTAGGTAGATACATATGTAGGTATCCTAGTGCCATGAAGCCCCATAGTTTTGTGCTATCTGCTCTTGATCGCCAGGGCTACTGAGGTAAATCATCATGGGGAATATGGACCATGTACCCATTTCCTCGATAATGGCCAGGCAGATACCAAGGTAAGTTACTACAGTACTGCATACTCTTCAGGCCTTGTAGTGACATTCTTGGCCATTTCAGGACTGCTAACGCACGCAAAGACACTGGAGGCTGATACTGTAGCATTGGATCGCATCAGGGTCCAGCAGGATTGGGCTATCAGTCTAGCTTGAGCTCAGATCCCTACCTCCCCCTTTGTTCATGGTCGGTACCGTAGCACTGCGCGTCGTCTGTTCTGAGTGACGGCGGAAGCGTATCAATGTTGCTCGTCGATAAATACTAAGAACTCGAAGCGCAAGCCAGGAGTGATCGACGGGCTGGCACACAAATTTCGTCGTGGATCTGCCGTGACGTGTGTCCAGCCATATGTGGACTTCGCGCGTGACCGGTCCACCCGTGGACGTCCACGAGCTGATCGCCCACGCGCCTACACGAACGGCATTCACTGCCCTCTTGGGCGATACCGACACCCATCATATGAGCCTGGATCAGCTTCTCATGCTGGCGAGGCCAGCCGGCAGGGACACCAATGATCCGCACAGCACGTAGGCCGGCTTTTGTGCGTTTGATCCATCCAACAATCCAAGTGAGCGACCCACCTATATCACCCGGCTGAGATGATGGGCGGCTCGGCACATCAAGCCACGTGCGAAACCGGCCAAGCAGTCGTACTGGAAAAGCTTGTGCCGTCGGTTCAGCTCCGAAAACTTACGGATCCGAAGTCAACACCGAGGGGTTGGATGCGTCGAGATCTGCCAATAGTGTCACGGCACGGCTGCCGCACAGACTGGCGTGCCGCGTGTAGATGAGATGACCTTCTCTGTGCGCAAGCCCATGGAATCCCAGAACCTCCTAACCATCCAATCTGAACCTGGCGGCACGGTCCCGGGTTCGCGCGTTTGTATCCAAGGAGGAAGTGCCTCCGCTTGCCACCCCGGTACGACATAAACTTAGGGCCGAGGCCTCCCTCACTCCAGGGCTCCGTTGACGGCCACGCAAGAAACTTGCTAGCCCATTGAGTTGTAGATCTTCCAGTTGCTGGCACCAAAAACGGCGATCTAAAAGCCTATCTCGAAGATACGGCCGCTACATACTCTAGGTATAGTCTATTGTCTAGTGGTGTACACAGCAAGCCCCGGGACTCAAGATGTTCACAACAAGCCTCCACAGTACGTATATTCTGCGGATTTGGCCCTCGGGCAATCTGGCTGGGGTCTTTCGAGGCGTCACATCCGGCACAGGTGGCGCTATGAGCATGTGATACGATGCAATGCAGTGCATGGTGCTATATATCGGACAGCAGGGACCTCAGATAACGCAGAACGCTGTCGAGCACTACGCATGAGATACTATGGTCGGCAAATACGGAATACAGCCTGGCAAGGCCCATTGCAGCCCGGCGGAAGGGGATGCGTTCGAGAAGGTGCTCCGAAAAGCACTAATAAGTAGGTAGTATACTAAGGGTCAAATATACGTCTGAGGCCTTTAACGTGTCGGCATTGGGCAAGGAACACGCAATCGTGTGCGCTCCGCTGCATTCCGACTTGGCTTGCATGGTACCTAAGTACTTACTTAAGCAGGTAGCTATGTCCCTTTGGGCGCCATATCGGCTCCAAGGTTTTTCCGATTGTACCCAGCCCGCGCTTATGTGAAGTACGCTAGAGTACATATTTACTAGGGTAAGACGCGGCACTTTTTAATGTAGCCCTCTGTAGCCCTGATACCAGCCGTTACTGACCATGCAAGTTGTTTTTTGGTGCAACTATAAGTACCACCAGACATTGCAGACTCTGGTTGGCTGCGACCCCTGTCGGGCTACAAAATCGCTCCAAATGGAGCGGATATGGCGCCCAAAGGGATGCGCTGCGGTAACTCGGGGTACACTGGATTGGACATAGATCGGCCAATCGCAACTAGAAAGACGCCGTGAGGGTTCTCTCATGATTCTTCCAGCACCACTTCGAATCTACCAGCCAGAGGCTGCGGTGCGCTGAACCTAATCGCGCCGCTGTCTTCATCCCGGACCACAACACTGTCCGTGCCTTTGATGCTCAACTTAGTATCAGCGGACGAGTCAGAGCCAAGTACCGTGAAGTTGGAAACGACGACCCCAGACTCGTAGCCAAACGTCCCATCAGCCACTAGTGTTCCGTTGGCATAGTGGAACTGCACCAGCGTGGTGCCGTTCTGCTGCAGACTGACCCCGTCGTCGAGATATAGCTGCCCACTTGCCGTGCCGTTGCCGTCAAGGACGATGAGCAGCTCAAAGTCCTTCTCACGCAGCTTGGCCGTCGTCATGGCCGACCCGGCGCGGAGAGGAACAATGACGCCACCCCTCAGGTATAACGGAATATCCGTCAGGCCCTGGTCTGGCACGGTAATGTAGTCGGCTGTTCCCTGGATCTGCTTGAATGTATACCAGTCATAAAAGACATCGTTGGGCAAGTACACGTCCACGCTTGTGGCATTCTCCTCGGTAACCGGGGCCACGAGCAGTGCATTGCCGTAGAAGTATTGCAGATCAAGGCCGAACGTGCCTTCGTCTTCTGGGTAAAGATAGAACATCGGGTTGATCAACGGGGTGCCATCGACTGCTTGCTGATGCATTGCCGTATATATGTAATCAAGCAGTCGATATCTTATGTCGATGACTTTGCGTGCTGCCTCGGCAACGCTATCCCAGAGATAATACTCCTGCGAGATGACAGGGGGATATGCATTGTGATTGCGATAGAAGGGCGAGAAGGCACCCAGCATCGCCCACCGTGCGCACAGCTGCTCAGTCGTGTCGTCTCCGTAGCCACAGACGTCACTGCCTACCATGGGAACTTGATAGATGGATGCGAAGGCCATCATCATGGCGATTGAGCTCCGATAATGGGGCCAGTCGCTCAGATTGTCTCCAAGCCAGTGACCAACTTTGGCCCCTGCGCCAGCAAAGGTGGATCGAGTGATGATCATGGGCCTCAGGGTGGGACGACGGGAGAGCATCGATTCTCGAGAGGCAGCTGACATCATCGTCCCGTAAAGATTATGCGTGTCGTACATGGCGAGGCCGTTTTGATGTATCACGTCCGTGTTGACTGTGTGGTTCGACAGGCCGCCTTCGGCTGAGTTCCATTCTGGCAGATACGCAGCATAGTTGTGTATCGCATACTTGGGATAGAGGAGGTCGCGTCCAGGGAGTCCAAGTTGCTGGCCTGGGTCTTGTCTAGGCGCGAGGGCGAGGGCGAGATGATGAGAGGATGTCCCCTTCGGGTTTTCTAGTCGGCCCTTGCCCATGTCACTCAGCACACCCGGGGACGAGGTCCTCGGATTGAAGCGTTTGGTTACATCTGTGGTTGTATTGCAGTCCGTCCCGGGAGGCTGGAAGTCGCAGGGCCAACCGGGCAAAGGACGTGGCCAGGTACGCAGTGCTGGAGGGGACGGAGGGTTGCCCGAGGCCGCAGCCTGCTGAGCCGGATCGTCACAAGGGAAATCTGATCATGTTACTCAAGGATTCGCCACGCAACTGATCTGCCGATATGGAGTCGATCGTATACTCACTACAAGCAAAATTGGAAGGCTCGTTCATGTCGATCCAAAGAGCATCGATGTCGATTCCAGATTGAGGGCTGAAAAAGATGGCAAACTCGTTGTCCCAATATGCAGTAATGTTCTCAGAGAACCAATCTGGAAATACTGTTATGCCTGGCCAGACGACTCCCTGCCAGACTGAGCCATTGGAGCGAAGTAAGAAGATATTGTCTTGTACACCGCGTTCGAATGGTGGATAGCTGTTGTACGCCACGGCAGGGTCAACTAGATCCCCCAGTTATTAGCAATCACTTTGTCCTCCGGCGCACAGCGTGGCCCGCGGAATACATGAGGCAGCATATAAGACTACAGCTGATGAGCTTGATAGAGCACTCACCCATGACAATATAATGTTGATCGTTGTTGTGCAGATGGTCCACGAGCTCTTGCATCATACCCAGAGGAAATCTCTGGGGGTCCAAGGAGAACACTTTCCGCAAATCCATGTAATCGATGTCGGTCCACATCGTCTCCAGAGGTATATCTGCCAGGCTGTAGTTGTAGACTACTTCAGCAACATTATACACATCCTGATACCCATATCGACACTGGTGGAAGCCAAACCCCCAGTAGGGCTGCATTGCAGGCATTCCCACGAGGTCGGCGTATTGCCTGGCGACATCCAGGGGTCCAGGTCCTGGAACATAGTAGAAGTCGAGCACGCCTCCAAGCGTGTTGTACTCGAGATATTGCCCGGACTCGTCTGTGCTGTTGATGAAGACGTCCATGCCGTTCGAATTTAGGAGAAATACACCATGTGTCCCCGAAGTGCCTCGATGCTCGAAGTATACAGGGTGAGCGCCATAGAGGTTCTCGCCATTCGGCGTGCCGTAAGCGTCCTGGTTCCACAACGTTCGGATATAATCGGTGGTGTTGAGGCGGAACGTGTCCGAGTGTTCGCCAAGTCCGTAGATATTGGGATTCTGCGGAAGTTTGGTGCGCAGTCGCACATACTGTGTCTCGAACACTAGGCTGGCGGCGGACGTGTCAAAAAGAACCTCGCCTGTATCTCTGCGGGAGACTGCGAAAGAGAACGGAGATTCGGTGTAGTTGAAGCTCAGAGCTGAATTTGTGACCCCTTCTGAGCCGCCGGGCCGAGTGAACACACTTTCTGGTACTTGGTAGACGGAGTTTGCCGCGTCTTGGATTTTGACGTGTAAGCGTGTGGCTGCCTGGTATTCCACTGCCAACGTCAAGTTCAGTAAGTCGACCCCGTAGACATTGCACGCGGCTCCGGCCAGTGTCAGCTCGGCCGTAAGGCCTGTTGAGGTGGTCTGGACATTGCGAGCTTCGTAGCCCGGACACGTTGCTAGAGGGTCATCGCTGGGATAATCTCGTGTCACTAGGAAGTCCCGGGATGAGTGTGCAGCAACGACGCTGACGAGGAGGCAGGCGAGGAGGGATGCCATCGCCATGTTGCCGGGTAGGATGAGTCCCAAGAAACTCAAAGCGGCGCGATGAATTCAGAGATAATCCTACCATTTCAACTGGCCACATCTTTTGTGGTACGGGTCATCTTATACCGACCCAGGAGGAAGATGGGCCCGTCAGCGCCAGTGGAGTTTGTTTCCGTGCCATGTACGATGTGCTTTTGCTCTAATGCTGTCTGTTCAGGGCTATTCATCCTAGCGAACCATTTGAGGGTGCGGTGTGCCACGCTGCCCCTCATCCGAACCGCAGGTGCTGTTCGCCACCTCAAATGCACGGTGCAACTGCGGTGCCTAGACTTAATTTGGACAAGATTCGGGGTCGAAAGCAAAAACACTGCTGTCGTCTGATCATTTGGCGTGTACTTCGCGAAGTGCGTAGTACACGTCTCCACTTATTCATTCGTATTCTCAACCTTGGCAAGCTTGGAAGTGCCTAGGTAATGAAGCGCTTCAGATCGCAAATCCGTCTCTCATCTCCTCCCGTACGATTATGTATGAGATACTGTTGCTAGGCTGCGTTTCGTGCAAGGCGAGTCAAGGCAAGACCTAAAAATGCCTGACTTTCCAGCTATGAACCTTGTCTGGCCTGCTTGTTTGTGAGCATACGTCAATTCAAATGCTGACTTCGTTCTGGCCGAGCGTGTCCTTAGCCGCCGCCTCCGGGGACTGTCCCCCCTTTTTATCATCAAAGAGCCAATCGCTACCTCCGTATACAGGGTGCGTGTAAGCTTAGCACACTCGCAGCGTTGCGCACAAGCCGGTCAATAGCAGTTGGATCATATGTGCAACGACCTCGAACTGACCCGGAGTACTTTCGGTGTGAATTAGATCGGCTTATATGTCGAAAAGCCACTAGAAGCTCAATACAGATCCCGGTTTTTAAAGTCTGCTTTGGTAAAATGTCTTCTTTCCTCCCTTCTTTCATTCCACAAGGAAGTGCCCACCATACCATGATAGTGTTGTTGTGGACGTTGAATCACTGCCTTGAATACTCTGCAAGCCCTGCGTCATGGTCGGCGCTGTACTCAGACCTTGTTCTAGGAAAAGGTCATCTGCGTCAAATACTACCTCTACCATGATAGCTCGATGGCCACCATCTCTCAAGGAAAACTTGGTCCTCGCCGCTACGATGAAATTCTCCATACGGTCGTATTGCAAGTGTCGCCATCCGTCCGGACTCTCGTCAGTGGGCCATGACTTCTGACACTCGTCGAGATGGTAAGTCAGTCCTTCGGGGTGACTCGGCAGTTTCACCAGCATGCACATCCAGTTGCTACCCCCGTTTTCGAAATTATGGACCAGGTAGACACCAGTCCTTGCTCCCTTTCCAGACTCATCGCCCGACTGAAAGACCAGAAGACCGTGCGCGAGTTGCTGAACAGATTGTTGGATGGGGCTGAAGAAGCTCGTGCTCCGTCGGAGGGCGTTGGCCGGGAAAGCCTCAACGAGGTGAAAATTTCTCATACCCCGCGGAAATGTCAACAGGAATCCAGACTTGAGTTTCATCTCGTCAAAGTCCTTCGTTACAAAGTCCAGTTCGTGATTAAAGATGGGATAAACTCGGGTGAAGTGAGAGATGAGGTATTTGGTTTGCTCGGATGTCGTGAGGTCTTCGACCTCCGTCTTCAGCCCAGGAACGTAGATTCCAGACAAGCTCCTTCGGATAAGGCTCACGGGCTCCCGGGCTCGCATGTATATGCCGTCCCTGCCATGGAGTGGCAAGCAGATCTGGCTCCTGGTGGCCCTTTTCTTGTTCTGACTCTCGACGCAGTTGAGAACAGCAAAGACCCAGTACGGCGAAAGAGTCCTGATGAGCGGCGTTCTGATTGAGAGACCTGCGTTCCTCAAAGAGAACTTTGGGGTGATGTTCAGACTCCGCAAGGGGTGTACGTCTCGCATGTCGCGAAAGAGGTAAGGGTGATCCGCCAGAAGGGAGTTTTTGGAGAGAATTGCTTCAAAGGCCAGGAAGCTGTGATCTTCCGAAGTCCGTATGATTTCTTCTTGTAGCCTGATGAAAGCTTTCATACCTTCTCCATATATTGGAGATAGGTGGATGTCAAAGATGCCCAGAAGGCAATATGCCAAATCTTCCGGTCTCGTGGTTGCTCTGTCGGCCATCCAAGACATGCGTTGAGCGATGGAGTATTTCTTCAGCGGTTTCTGCTTTCGGTCTCGAAGACACAAGGCATCTATGCCGGTGACCTCTGATAACGAGGTCGATAGTGCTCTCTTTGTCCCTATCCTCTCCCAGGACTGCGTGAAGAATGTCACGTCGTCGGGGGCAATTAGCTCTTGGAGCGTCCATCCTCGCGAGAACCAGCGGCTTGATCCCAACAATTCCAGCATATTGATGTCACCAGGTGGCTCGTCTGGTATGTCGGCCAAATACGCATAGCAGATCTCGGCTCCTTCGTACCAGGCCATCATCGAGTTGATGGCTTCCGACAGCTCCGCAGAGCTCCCCTTGTCGATGCACACAGTGTCGATCCATACATAGTCGAGATTATCGCGGCGAGCCTGTTTGCAAGTTGCGAAAATCTTGGCGAAGCCGGGCTTTTTCGCTTTTCTCAGTTGCGTCAGACGCGAGCGCCACTGAGCGAACGTCGCCTCGCTCTCACCCCACGTATGCGATAAAATCGCGTACTTTGGGATCTTCGAAGGCACGAACTCTTCAATTTGCAAGGTTCGCGTGTTGATGAGTCGCATCATGAGATTTTGGTGCCATCATGGAGGCATTTCGAGAGTACCAGAATGCCTCGTGGTGAAGTGGGAGCGAGGAGGGAGATGATGGGAATAGCAATGTTGTCAAACCCTGCCCCTGAATGCTGACCACGGACGGTCTTCGGTCAGAACTCTTAGCCCCCGGTGCAACATGTCTGCACGTCCAGCTCACCAAGGCCGTTTTACGTAAGCTTGCCCTCCACCATAAGGCGACGCTGATTGGGACGTGAACCGAGGCGGCAGGATTTCGATTCCTATGCTTATCGGAATCTTTCCCTGTGTCCGCCGTTGAAAGAAATTATTTTGAGAAGTTTAAAGTTACAAAACTATAGAACCAAGGTCGCTGGTTTCAACAGTAATTTTTTTTCAAATTTTTACTTTCCAAGTTAAGCAAAGTAAAATTAGCCTTAACTCTGACTAAAAAGTTTTAAAATTCTCAAAGATAATGCTTTTTATAGCAAAATACTTACTAAAAAGAATTAAAGAATTATTTATTATATAACTTTTTATATACTTAATAAAAATTTATGTTTTTTTATTAGTTATTTAATTAAGT
>JALRMF010000144.1:0-111666 GCA_026120015.1 Dendrostoma leiphaemia | reverse complement strand
AGATTGCGCTTAATAAAAAAACTGCTGCTTATAAAATTACCTAAAATATACTTAATAAAGCTAAAGAAAATTGCAACATTACTTAGTAATAATACTTTAATAAGTTTAAAATATAAATAAACTACTTAGCTAAGCTAAAAGCTTTTAATATACTTAATAAAAAACTAAAAAAAGAGAATTTTAAACTTATTAACTATATAATTGCTAAGCGCTAAATTAAAAAAAAAACGCTAAACTAGCTTAACTTAATAAAAATGCCTATGCTGCTATTATTATTTACTAATAGCTTAATATTATAAAAGATTTCATTATTAACCCCTAGGCTAATAATATAAAGGCTAATAATAATATTAACAATAATAATAAAAAGACTAATAGCAATATAAAAAGTAAAAAAGATAGCGGAAAAGCTAGTAGAAAAGTCATTAATATTAATTAAGCGACAATTATTAACATTAATTGCATTTTACTTTGCAATAAATTTATTTTACATTATAATTATTATGCATACGCTTATTAATAAAAACGTTGCCTATTTTAAGGACAGCAAATTATTAGGAATTATAAGCAGGCACAACCTATGCAAGAGTTACTAAAGGATATTTAGCTTTAGCCTAAGGTTCCTCGGCATTTAGATACCTAACAACAACAACAACACTAAAACAAATACATTGAGATTCCCCACTCCACCACAATACACATCGGAGGATTAAGTACGAAGCACAGTATATTTTGACACGCTAGGTGATGTGGCCCTCTCGCCACAGTGTTGCCAGATCAAATGCAAAGGGGGTGGCGCCTCAGCTTCCAAGTCGATCGCGAATGCTGCTCCGCTTGGAAAAGCAACATTGAATAGACTCGCTTTGCTTTATATCATCCCAACGCGGCTCTCTCGCTTGAGCAAAGGGTATTTTGGAGATCGTATGCGTGGCTTATTATTAACCTTATGCAAGCTGTCAAGCTGTCAAAAAAAAAAAACCGCAGATTGAATGCTTGTTTACTTAAGCCTTGCATGGGTGTGCCCCGGTCGTAAAGGAACGCCGCTGTGGAGAAATAGCGTGAGGGCTTCGTTCCCCGAGGACCCAGAGCACATTATTTCGGCCAGCGGAAAGTTCGACGACCATTAAACATATGAAGGTCACGTCTCAATAAGCATTTTGTCCTCGACAATGGACGTCTTTATTTCTAAGGCTGGATGGCTTCGTACCACATCTGGACTACGGCCTGCTCGAACGACCCCCAGCTTTGGTATGTGACCCGTTAGACGGGAATATTGTGGCTCGGGCTGTGGCACCAATAGATATATCGTCTCCTAGAAAGCGGCCCAGGCCTCGTCGAAGCCCTAGAGCTGGCACCAGCCACGGCGCTCAAAAGGATGGCATGCTGAGGATTTGCATGTGAATACAACCTTGGAACCTAGGAGGTCGTGCCAGCTTCTGAAACCCTAACCCTGTCGACGTCCTTCTTGTCGAGATCATGGTTTGCCAGGCGTTGGTCAGTGAGCAGTCTCGGGTCCGCTTTGCCCTCACACTCGAGAGGGAGATACAAGCTGTCGACCCGTGTCCGCACATTTCATCTAACCTTCTACCATCCGTACTGGTCATAAATTACCTTCGCCAGAGGTGTTGCAGGGCTTCATGATGGAGAAGACCAAGACTGTCTATCAGCTGGACACCCCATTTTCGAGCGTTGAGTGGTCAGAAGTCTCGAACAGTCTTGCACGCTTGCGAACTGTTTGCTAAGGGAATTGCAGGCCAAAAATAACACAAGAGGACCAAGACTCCATTCTCGATCTACTCTGCACGTATGTCTAGCCCATAAAGAGGTGGGCCCTTGGGATCATCCCTCCATAAATTCCTCCAACGTCCATTTCGAACCTGCGCTGATTGCCATCTCGTAGTGTTCTGTCCCCGATAGGTCAACATCGCCAGGCATACAAGATACCTTCCAAAGGCAAGCGCAACAAGCGCAAGAGGAAGCGGGATCGAGAAGATGAAACTCCAACCGAGCGAGTGGTGCCGCCGCCACCAGCCGTGGCCGCCTCTGTCGATGTCGGGCTAAGCACCATCACACGGAATCTTCAGGTCGGATCTGGGTCGTCCACGACAGAGTCCAAGTCCGAGAATAAAGATGCTCCCTCTACAGAGATCCCTTACTCGGTAATCTTTGTAGCCCGATCAGGTCCTCCCTCGGCATTCTTCAACCACCTGCCCCAAATGATTGCGGTCGCCACAAAGTCGCAGCAGCTCGCGGGGCCTGTACGTCTGGTAGGCTTCTCGAAGGCATGTGAGGAAAGACTTAGTGCGTGTATTGGCATTCCGCGGGTGACGAGTGTAGCTTTGCGTGCGGACAACACGGCACAGGCAAAGGCATTGGTGGACTTCGTTTGGAAGACGGTGCCAGCTGTCGAGGTGCCTTGGCTGGAGGAGGTCCGGCAGGGGAAGTTCATCGAGACGAAGATCAATGCTTTACAGGCTCCGGTCGGGAAAAAGCGTGTCAAGAAGGGTTGAGATGGAGAAGAAGCCAAATCAAGTCGATCGCGACCAAATCGTCTGAATGTCCTTCTACCACCACGGACAAGCTGTGCGGCAGCCACGTACCTGAGGCTCTGGTCAGCGATTCCCTTCTACCTCCTCTCCGACACTCGATGCTGACATTGTCAACAGCTAGACGCTTCTGATTACCTACTTACATATGCAGGCAGTATCAAAGAAAAGATCATGACGGAAGGAAACCCAGGCCAATAACCCTGGTTGTGCCTTCTAGTACAGATTTATCAGGAAACCTGTCTGGTCAAAAGGGAAAGAAGGACCTGAGCCTGAATACCCCCAACAGGGCATTAGCATGCCCTCAAGGACTTGTCTTCTTTCCTTTCATAATCTGCACCATGATTCAGCTTTCGTTGACAACCATCCATTGATTGTTCTACTTTCCCGTCTGTACTTCTGCCTGGCCTGGACAAACATCTTGTCGATGGGGGATGTACAGGGCAGTGTTAGCAGCAGCAGTATTTGACCCGGCCTACTCACATCCGGAACCCTCTTGTCGGCCCTCCAACCACAACCCCAACGAAAAGTTGTGCCCAGCACATCGACACTGTTTGGTCTTTAGATCCGTCGAGTGATCTGGTAGCAGTTATTTAATCTCGCATTGCTACTGCAAACTCTGCAGCTCTGCAACCTGCCAACCTTTCTTCCACCCCGCCATCCAACAATCCACACCATCCATCATCCAACCTTCCGAGGTTTTCATTGACAATCCATACAAGGAGGGCATACATCCACCTTTATTTCGTCAGTCCTACTCATCTTGTTCATCCAAATCCCTTTGGAGGGCAGCTTCTTTTTCCACCTCTGCATCTGCCTTCCCAACCTTTGACACCCAAACCTGTTCAACCACCTGTCAACCGTTTCTGTTCGTGGCAGTAAGACCTCCGTCAACGTTCTGAGTAAGGCCAACCCTTTGTCTTATGGGCGTTCTTGCCCCATCCTGCCCAATATTTGACTGACTCCATCAAGCATCGACCACCACATTCGGTGTTGCCTACGCGACCGCCCTTTCTTTCCCTCATCAACAACCGAGCTCCTACCTCAGCAGGTGGAGCCGCCTCCGTTATCGACTTCTCTAGTTCTCGTCCCAGTTCCCTTCATCGAACCTCACAATGGCCGACAACGGAAGTAGCCATGGCAACGGCCACAACAACGGCCAACGCTACGGCTACGGCAGAGGTGACATGAGCGCTGCTCTGGCCTTCCAGCAGCAGCTGAAAGCTGGTGGCCTTCGCGACGACCGACACGGTCGGGGTGGCAACCGTGGAGGACACCGCGGCCGCGTTTTCACCCCTCCCGGTGCCTTCTCCATGGGCCGCACCACCGACTCCCCCGTCAACCAGCGTGGTGGCGGCGCGGATACTGGCAAGTGGAACGACGGCCTGGCCGCGACCCTTCCCCCCAACACTTTCGAATTCCAGAGCGTCCGCGACCTGTCTGCCGACCGCAACCCGCCTGTTGCTGAGGGTGTTGGTGATCCAATGAATATTGACGAGACTCCTGCCGGCGTCAAGCATCAGGGTCTCGGCGCCTCTAAATGGAACCAGACACCGCAGCCTGACTTTGGTACTGCCTCCTCCACGGTCGGCCCTACCATGCCTCGCAACGTCTCCTCTCAGCAAACTCACAGCCCTCCTCGCGGCCTGAATGCCTCAGCCCATGCCCGACCTGCCTCTGCTACGGGTGCTGGTGTGAGTGCTGCTGCCCGGCCTGCTGATATGCAGCAACCTCGCGTTCCTTCGACCAACGCCGCTCCTGTCCAGCCTGCTCAATCCCAAGGCACTTGGGCTTTCGGTAGTACATCGGCTATCCCCCACACGCCCAGCCTCGGTGGTGCCGACTTGTCTGCTGCCACCAAGCAGCAGGTTCCGGAACATGCTCCAACTGGTTCGACCCATATTCATGATGCGGCTTTCAAGGCTGGCCCCGTTCTCAAAGACGAGAACGCCGGCCTTAGAGGCTCGATACATGCACCCAAGCCGGCATCAGGCGTTCCCTTCAATCCCACCTTCGGCGTAGACAAGGGTCGCATTGTCGACGATAATTGGCAGAAGACCTACTTTTTCGAGGCGCAGCGTCATATTTACAACCAAGCCGCAGACGCTGCTCGAGTCCAGGGTGATCAGCAGGCTGAGGCGGAGCTCCGACAGGTAGCCAAGCTCTGTGAAGAGGTGGTCTACGCTCGTACCCGCCTTCGAGACCAGAGAGTGGAGAAGCGCGCTGGCCAGGCTGCTGACAATGCTGCTAAGAAGTCTGTCGGGGTTTTCAAGAAGTACGGGACGGATGTGCCTGAAAATTTGCTGCCGTTGCTCGACAAGATGGCAAAGGCACATGCCGCTGGCACCTTGACATCTGCTCTCCAGACTCAGCCTCGACCTGGTCCGCAGACTCCTGCTCAGCTCGTCCCTCATGCTGTTGACTCAGTCGCTCCCGCTGCTCTTCGTGGTGGTATCACCACCCAAGTCGGTCAGCCTGGTGGATTCGGCGACCCTCCCGCTGTCAACCGCTTCGCGCAGGGTTTCAGCTCAGGAGCAGCCTCTGCTACTGACGCTCAAGGTTCCTTCACCCCTCCTGCTTTGCAGCAGCAGAACCAGCCAGCTCACCAGCAAGCCCAGCCTTTTCGTCAGCAACAAGCTCAGCCTGCTCAGCAAGCATTTCAGGCTCCTCATGTGGCCAGCAATACTCCCCCTCTCCCATCTGGTGCTGGCAACGATGATAGCATCCCAACGACTTTCGACGACCCTGCTGCGAGGTGGCTCTGGGAGAACTTTTTCAACACCAAGGGCAAGCATTAGGTGTATGGAGTCAGCGTGATGCCATACCACCAACGTTAGGGTCTGCGGTGGGAAGCGAGATGGATGTGGGAAAATGTGGTCGACAAAGGCTTCATGACATCATGACGGTGCGTCTGCAATAGACGAGGGCAATGAAGCGTGCAGTGAATTTCGTGAGGACTGCTGACAAGATGAACGTCCTCACGCGTTATTTGGGATGCTGTCGAGAGGAGGACTTTGGTTTTGTTATTGATCGCTTTCGATGTTCGACAGCCCAATAGTTGAGGATCCCTGATGCTCAGCAATACGGTCTGCGTCCGAAGTTCAGTGCCTCTTGTGAAAACAACATAGTAAATGTCAATGATTCTGTAGACATATTCATTATTGCTTCGTGATGTTGTGCGACTTATGGGACCTAGCTTTGCATGTCTGCTATTGCCGCCGGTTCCACTTTACACAATCGTCCAACTTCACGCCTGACCCGCCGAAGCAATCCAGCGCACTCCCAATGGTGAGGTCGATTTTTCCGCCGCTCAGTTTCTTGACCTTCTTCAGATCGTCAATATTGCGGCCGCCGCCGGCGTACGTCACCGGTATGCTGCACCATTGCGACAATTTCGTGATGAGCGCCTCATCAACGCCGCGTTGCAGACCCTCGTTGTCGGCTGCGTGGATCAAGAATTCGGAGCAATAGGGCTCTAGTTGTTGTATCGTCTCTGCTGGCGGTCAGTCGGACTGATCCAGAGGCTCAAGAGGCGGTGGTGAACAAAACAGAACGGGGGGGGGGTTCTAGGTTCTGGCCGCGGCGGTGGCTTACTGACCTTGGTTTACCTCCATATCCGTGATAGTCTGCCACTTGTTCATGGCCACGAACCATCTCGGCTCCTCGCCGTCCTTCTGCTGCCGGCGACAGCTCAGGTCGATGACCAGCTTGCTCTTGTGGCCTCCCAGTGCTGCCAGGACGGCGTCCAGGCGTGGCTGGCTGAAGTGCGCCTCTGGGAAGAGGAAGGATGTGATGATGACCTACTAATTCTCATTGTCCTTGTCAGCACTCCCGTACTCTCTCTCCTCGTGCCTCTCCTTGCAGCCAGGCACTCTCCATGAATCACAGCATGCGCATATGTTCATGAATTCCGTACCTTTTCGGCCCCGGCGTCCACCCATTCCTCAGCATTCTGGTCCGTGATTCCACCCCCGACCTGCAGGCCCCCGGGCCATGCAGCCAAGGACTCTCTTGCAGCATCCGCGTTGCCTGGCCCCAACATAATGACATGAGCCCCCTTCAAGCCATTCTCCCGGTACAAATTTGCGAAGTACGCCGGCGGGTGCGGCGACACAAAATTAGTCTTGAGCGTCGAGGGCGTCTTCTCGTCTAGTGTCCCACCCACAATCTGCTTCACTTGGCCTGCGTGCAGGTCGATGCAGGGACGGAAGAGCGTCATACTCGAGCACCAAAGAAAGAAGGATCGATTGTTGGGAAGCGTTCTTGACGTGACATGAAAGGTGAGGTGCTCTCACGGGTATCTTTTTGACCTTGAAAGACTTTCCGGATCTGGACCGGAGGGAAAGCCCTCGAAGCCGCCTGTATTATGTATAGCGGGTCAAGATGGGCGGGCCCTGCGGCTCTGCGACCCCTGTAAATACAGTCGCGTTAGCGAGCCGAGAGCGGCCCGGGGCGCAAAGAAAATCTTTGGATCTCAACGTCTCGCAAGAACCCAAATTCAACCTCAGACGATATACAGTAGAACGGAACGACGGCCGCAGCACGAGGCCCAGAGGACCCTTCCATAGATCGATATCTCGCGCAGCTAGGCCGCCGCATTCAAGATCTCCTGTCCCTACAGAGGCAAGCTGCGCAACAAACGGACTCGAGCCACCATCGTCACATCATGCCTTCCGCCGCGGCTGTCCTGGGGAAGAGGAAGCGCAAGCTCGCGCACAAGACCGAGGAAAGAGATACAGACGCGGCTGCTCTGGAAGATGCACAGGCCATCTTCAGGAAGCACTTCGAGGCTCAGTTCGCGCCGATCGATGACGAGGCCACGGGCGACCCGGCTGGCAAGAACAGGAGGACGAGCGGGAGCAACGGAGCAGAGGACGAGGACGGCGATGGCATTGAAGACATGCGGTCGGACTCTGAGTCCGAAGATGATGATGGAGAGTGGGGTGGCCTGTCTGCAGAAGAGGATGATGGCGAGGGTACGCACGACGGAAGCCATACACGGTGTTTATTTGTCTTGCAGCTGAGTGGCTAACTTTCACAACTCCCAGATGACGAGAGCGACAGCAGCGGCGATGGAAATGCAGAAGCAGAGACAGCCGCAGTCCAAGTCGTTGACCATTCCAAACCACTACCGACCTCAGTCCTCCACCCGGCAAACGCAGTAATGTCAAAGCGCGAAATGCGCGCCTTCCTTTCATCACGGCCGCCAGATGCCGCATCCAGCAGCAACGCCACAAAAGCAATGGAGTCCGGCAAGCTGAACTCCGGCGAGGCCGAAGACGCACAGAACGAAGACTCCAAGTCCCTCCTCGCCGACGACCTCGCCCTGCAGCGGCTCATCTCCGAGTCACACATCCTCTCCGCCTCCAACCCCTTCAACTCGGTCGGCGGCTCCTCCTCTTCCTCCTCCTCCTCCGGGGGCCGCGTCTTCGTCGAGGGCCGCACGCGCGCCCTGACCACGGACCTGCGGCTGCAGAGGCTCGGGTCCAAGGGGAGCATCTTCACGCAGCGCAAGATGCCGATGGGCATGCGCCAGGGGATCAGCGCGGCCCGGGAGTCGCGGGAGGAGAAGAGGCGGCGCGAGGCCAAGGAGAACGGGATCATACTCGAGAAGCCGGCCGACAAGGGCGGGAAGAAGAGGCGGAAGGGGGCCAAGGGCCGCGGGGATGTGGCTGTTGACATGCCCGGCATGGGGAGGTTCTCGAACGGCGAGTTAAAGCTGAGCAAGCGAGAGGTGAGGGCTGTGGAGATGGAGGGGATGAGGCCTGATACTGGGAAGAGAAGACGGCGGAGGAGATGATGTCGGAACGGGCTCGCATCGTGACCAAGGGTTTTGTAGCGTACGGTGCGGCATTCTCTAGCATCCTGTTGGTGATGAGCTCGCGCGGCAATATACTAGGCGGTTTGCTCAGGCAAAGGGGCAAACTCGCCGTTTGAACCACAGCCAACGTCAACATACATCCTTCCAAGCACCACATGACCTCGCACACAACCGCTGTACGCTTCACAAGCTGTACAATTCTTGAGCAGTAGCGCGCATTACAACAGCCGGTCGAAGATGCTTCGCATAATGTCTTTTCTCGACTAAAGAGAACCGTGTCATCAGTGGACACTGCGATAACGAAAGCCGGACTTCTCAGGATACGATGCCAGTGGCCGACCAGGTGGCAAGAGACTCCAAAGCAATGTGCGGCCCGAGAGTCGGCATTCGTGGCCAGGTACACATGTGGCCGAGAGGCAGGTGCTGTGACGTGAAGCTGGATGTCTCGAGACGTACCCGCAAGGATCTCAGCCGCGGGGTCACTTGTTGGGAACTCTTGTGCCTCAATTGTATTCAGCTCGGGCTTGGCCTTCGACCCGCAGGCGTAAGCAAAGCACCTTGTGCGGGTTGTCGGCAGAGGTCCCGAGGTTCCCATCGGCACAGACCCGCATGTCCCGGAGATGCTGTTGAGGAGACAAGCCGGCCTCGCCGGGGCAGAGAGCACACGCCTTCGCCCCAGCCAAGGCCGACAAAAGAGGTAAACGGTCAAGAGCAGGGCGGAGGATGGACCCAGCCTCCCAAGGGTGAGGCCCCAACGGCACCCCGAAAATAGCATGTTTTTCTCAAGAAATGCTCACGCACGAAGGATCACCAGCCAAAAAAGCCAGGCCTGCTTACGTGACTCACACTGGAGCATCGCGCACTGAACCGCGCCTCTGTTCGACCCAAAAAATTCTAATCATAGTGCTGCTCCACGTCACAAGTAGAGGCCGTTGAACTTTGTTGGACGCCTGGCTACTGGACGGGGACAGAACGATCTCTCTGCAAGATGCGGCATGACAACGGCGATCTGACGATGGATCGGGTGCACGGCTCCAAGTTCAGACCTAGTCCGGCCCGCAAACATGAGAAGGGTAGCCCTGATGTCTGTGTAGACATGTCGGCGAACCACAAAGAACGAACAAGGCGAAAAAGAAAGCTCAGGACTCGATCACCCATTTCAATCAAAGTTGAGTGTCTACTAGGGGGACAAACGGCGCCAGAAGGACAAACAACACCGCGGGAACGGGTCTGACGGTACACAGGATCTTACTTGCAGTACCATAATATCACATTCGTGGGCTCTTCATCGCAACCCACTCCATTTCCGACTTTCAGCAGCGGGGTGTTGCTTTTGATTCAGAGAGGAAGAAGCACGGCCCGGGGGGTTAGGGAGGCTGGGAGAGGGAGGACAGGGGATTGTGTTTCCTGCAGGTCGATCCAAAACAACGGCACACTGTACAGTACGTAGAGCAGCAGGCCCCGGGCGATCGATCTCCCAAGGTCTCGTGGGGAACATGCCTACGCATGCAGTCACAAAAGTTTACCTGCCAGAGGTCTGTTTGACCAACTTGGTCCTGATCAGCACACTTACACACAGACACAGATCGGGAAAATCTGATTTCTTTGGGGCCGCACGCCTGGCCGCCGGAGAACCCTAAATTTAGTTTTACTAAAAGCAAGTACCGGCCCCGACGAAAGAACTGGGGTAGATTGAGCCTCAAAAAAAAAAAGGGGGGGGGGGGAAGTGGACGGCAGAATGCTGACTGTAACTGCTGGTGATGTTGGAATTTTTCTGAGCTACACTCGGACTCCGTCATCTTACCGTGAGCCAGAGAGTCAGTTGGCCCCGCCCGGCCGAGAAAAACGGCTTCCGCGACCCAGCGTCCGCCTCTTTGCTTACCAGTACCTACTAGGTATGATGGATGACTTGCTCTATTTTGGTGATTCGAGGTCGCTGCGGGCGAACGCGTCGATCCGAGGAGCGGGACGGGAGGTCGCGATGATCGACAAGAGGGGGGAGGTGGAGGGCATGGACTTCTGCGATCACCGTTTCTTCTTCGGAGTGATTTGAGTTCGGGACTGATGATCATTTTGCTTAGCTGGCTGGCATGTGGTGCGTTTTGTTGTCAAAAGCTGTGGGGACGATGTTGTAGATAGTGTCATGTATCTTGATTTGTTCCCAGTTCGTATGAGCATACTCGCTAATCATCTGACCATGCATGTAGTAATCCGTAAACCTCCTCCCCAATGTTCCCGTACTCTCACTTTCATCGTACACTCGAGTTTCCTGCTTCCGACCAAGACGATCGAAAGTGGACACACTCACTCTCGGAAATTCAACTGGTATCTTTCTTTCAGTCAATAAGGCCTGGCCCATCCATCCATCTTTCCGTGCCTGCGCCTGACGATTGTGGAAGAAACGATCGAAAGACCAGCAGCACGTTGTATACACGACAACGATCCACGATCGCTTGCTCTCCTCGGGTGCAGGACCCCACGAAGCTAAGTGACCATAATCCTTGAGGTATGCAAAGTTGTTGTTTGCTTTCCCTCCTATCCTGA
The DNA here is from genome assembly GCA_026120015.1 of Dendrostoma leiphaemia. Taxonomy (NCBI): domain Eukaryota; kingdom Fungi; phylum Ascomycota; class Sordariomycetes; order Diaporthales; family Erythrogloeaceae; genus Dendrostoma; species Dendrostoma leiphaemia. Next base: position 100,755 of record JALRMF010000144.1, on the reverse strand, counting down.
TATCTGTTCGGGAATCGCGTGGTATCCCCGTCTAATGTGCTTTTTTGTTGGCTCCAAGCAACCAGCAACACACGCAGTCCATCGACTGAATAAAGTAAAAAGGAAGAAAAAAACAGAAAAGTTACTGTCCGTCCTCCGTACACCGCCGGAAAGAGGTAACACCAGACGATCATGGGGATATGAACCGACCTAGCCATCGCACAGAAAGAACAAACGCCCCCAAGTGTGTCCCGTTGTCGGGTCGGGAAAAACCTGTTTCCCTTCATTAAGCGGGAATGATCCATGAACCCCCCAAAAGCCCACGCGCGATTGCCCTTCACATCAAGATCGTGAAGCCAAGAATAAACAGAGATACCCCAATGGATGTACAATGCCCTGGTACACTATCCATTCAAGCTCAAAACTGCACGCAGATCTTCCTGTCTTCTTATATTTCTTTTATTACATCATGACGGCAGTGTTCATGCTCTGCGGTGTGCTGATCGTCATCGGCAGGCTAAGCGTCTGAAGGCTGTTGAAGTTGGACTGCGAGTTCATCGAGTTGCCCGAGCCGATGCTGCCGTTTGAGGTCGGCGGCGTGCTGTGATGTGCGACCGAGTTCAACGAGGTCGTCACATAACCCGACTCGGAATTGGGCGAGGCGTCGCCCAGCGAGCCGACATGGTCCTCGCCAGAATACTCCTCCTCGTCCTCGCCGGACAGGTTCAATCCATCGCCGCCATCGCCGCGGTCATGAGTTCGCTTGTGCCTGATGATCATGTTAGTCTCAGTTGCTGGTCCAGAAGACTTTCCATTTGTCTTGGGCGTTATGTAGCTGTGTAGTGTCTCTGTGCTGTGTGGTGACGGCTGGCGGGTTTTGTTTTCTTTTGGTTTCGGTTTTACATGCCACGCACACAACATGAGGTTTTGTCGTTTCGCTTCATCTCGCACCAAGACAAGAGAAAGTACAAAAGAGAACGCAAGACAAGGAAAGATGGGGCATACTGTGCTAGGTTGTCTGATCTGGAGAATGCCTTGCTACAATAAGGGCAGATGTAGGGTCTTTCTTGGGTATGTGTTCTCACGTGTCTGGAAGTTTAAGTCAGATACCCTGTTAAGGTAATCTCTCGTGTTGATAGATGTAAATGTAAATCCGGTCTTACCGCTTGAGGTGCTCGAGGCGCTTGAAGAGACGACCACACGTTGGGATAGGGCAGGAGTGTGACTTCTGAGGGTAGGGGCCGAGTTCCATGACGGTGGCCGAGCGAGCCCGGCGCATCACACCATTGGGACCTTGCATCATCCTCCTCTGCTCATCCATGTGGCCGCTCATCATGTCCTCGTGCGGCATCTGATGAAAATCTTGCTGCAACGACATTGGGTTCAGGGCGGGGCTACCCTCGAGTGTAGACAGGGGAGTGCCGTGACGGGAGATCTCATGCATTGGTGGCTGGCTTGACATCGACATACCCGAGTTGCTGTATGTCAATCCTGGGGGAGAGTTGCCGAGGGACTCGTCACCCTCAGCCACAGGTCCCACGGAGGCGGACACCGACCGTCGCAGGTCGGATGGCCTGTGCTGGGCCTGAGCCTGGTGGGTGGCGGCGGCAATGGCCGACATACCGGGAGGAATGGATGAACGCCGCCTTCTCTGCTTGTATGTCGGCGATCCTTCAATCACAGAGTAGACGTTGTTGGTTCCGTATCCGCGGGAGAATTGGGGTCCAGACAGGTTTGACGGCGGCAGCTGGACCATGCCATTGAGGCCGTTCATACCGTTCATGTGGTCGGGAATGGCAGTGTACAGCCCAGTCTCCTCGTTCGCAATGTACGCGGGCTCAGCAGCAATACCCAGAGCCTGTTGGGGCGGCGTGATGGGCTCGAAGGAGATCCCTCGGTTGCTGTAGTCCTCGTACTGTGACGAAACAAAGGATGGTGCTGGCGAGTACTCCAGTCCGTACGCAGGCATGGAAGCGTGTCTTTGGTGGCCCTGTTGTATTGGCACGCCGTTTTGCGTGTACTGAACCCGGTTGAACTCAGGCTCTCTCTTAACCATATTCTGGGACATTTGAGGGGCCATAGGCATCGCTCCGTAAGGAACCATCGCGTCCATCCCATCGGCTAAAGGGGCCATCGTCTGCGGCATCATCTGAGGTGGCGGCATGGCGTCAACGGCGCGCATGACAGGTGACGTGGACTGAGAGGTGGGGAAAGACTGCTGAGCGCTGAAGGACGAGGAGTTGGCTTGTTGAGCCTTGGTGAGCTGCTCGTACAGCGACTGGGACGAGTCGTACTGAAAGGACAGAGCAGGCTCGCTAACGGCGACAGTGGTAGCCTCCTGGCCCATCTTCTCCCTCTTCAGGTCCCTCTCTAGCGCATCGAGGAAGAGTCGGTCGTGTGGAACGCTGTACCAGTAAAACACCTTCTGCTTCTTCTGTGTCCGGATGCAGTTGTTCTTGTACAAGAAGTCGAGGAAGGGGCTCTTGGGCTCCTCCAGCGATGCATCCGTACCAGATTTCAAATTCCTCAAGTCGGAGAAAATACCCTCCTCAAACTTCTTCGAGTTCTTGACTGGACGGCCAAAAGCCTGGAATCGGAAAGAGAGACACCGTACGATGTCGGTTCCCGAGATGTGGAAGAGGTTGTTCCACAGGACACAAGAAACGTACTCGCCAGTTGGCAGGAGGAATCTTCGGATATACTGGTCTGGTTGCCAGTCGACGGGTGCAGAGATGAGGAAATATTTCACTGGAGGGCCTGTGTTAGTCGCACGTCCCAAGTTGAACAAGCCACAATCGCACTACTCGAGCGAGGCCTGGTATGATCATGAGACGCCGGAATACGTACAATTATCAACTTGTTGCAGCGCAACCTGTGCATCATGTGGTAATGCTTGCTGAGCCTCTGTGCTCAGCATAAAAGTCTCTGGTTTTTGTGGTGGTGCGGCAGCCATGGCGCCGGGTTGCGGATACATAATACTCGGCACGCGCCGTAGAGAGGGAGAGCTCGTTGCTCAATTCACACCGGTCTCCAGTCGGCGACGAGAGATTCTGAATCCGGTGATCAGTTCAACGAAAGGAGTCGCGTTGCAGGTTTTGTTCGCCAATTGAGAAACACAGGAAACAAGGGCAACGTGAAATGGCGACGCGGTGATCGTCGTATGCAAAGCGGAAATGCTGCAATGGAATGCTGAGTGATGATCGTCAAGAACGTCGATGTCGCAGCCAGGCGGGTTGGGTTTTGGGAGGGCGGGTGGTCGTCAATTAGCGACGCATGTATGAACACGGCGTGCTTATAAGAGAGATGGAGAAGATGATGATGCGATAGTAGATCGAGTCCAGCCCGGAGGGAGGGGGTGACCAAGAATAAATTGAGAAAGGCGCGAAAGGCAGGCCCCCGTAATTGCGTCTAGCGAATTAGCGGAGTGGGCGTGCACTGGCCGGGCCGTCAAGGCACAGTCAATAGCGCTGGAGGGAAAAAGATAGGGGTTGGGGTCGGAGGATGTGGATACCACTCTCCGACTCTCAAGCCACTGCGATGCGACGAGGGTCGGCGGTAGCGAGCAGAGCACTGTGTGGCCCTCGAATGCCAGAAAAGACCCGCAGTAGAAAGACTGCAAGATGGGGGAAACTGACGACAAACAACCCAATGTTGCCGTCACGTTTGCGTTGTCGCGTTGTCGACTGTCGTCGTCTGTCGTCGTCGAGCGTACAGCAGTAGATTAGGGTTTGTTTATTGAAACGAAGTTGGCATAGCCCGGCAAGCAGGTGAGGACCCCCGAAATGGCTGGGCTGGGCTGAGCTGAGCTGAGCCGCTGGCTGAGAGAGAAGAGTTGCTGCACGCGCAAGAATGTAAAGGTTGGATTGAATCAATCAAAACAAGCTGGTTCCCCAAAACGTCGAAGCTCATCAAACAGGTCCAGGCAAGGGGCGGGCTTGCTCGGTAGCAGGTGATTTACAGAGTTTGCGACGGCCTGTGTCTGATGTGAGGGATGAATGGTACCGATGGAGATGATGTGCCCCTAGGATATCGCTCGCAACACGCAATGATGGGATGGGGTTGGGCTGGGCCGGGCGAAAAAAGGGTGCCTGTGCTGGTGCGGTGCGTGTGCTGTGCTGATCCGAGGCAAGGCTGGACGAGCGATGGACGGAAGTCAAAACAGGAAGACGGAGCGGGATGTTGTGAGGCGGGGGCGTGGCGATGGATGCCTTTTCACCAAGAAGTAGATTGGTACCGTAGGTCCGGGTTTGACGAGCCTCCTGAGACACGAAGGAAGGATAAAGAAAGAGGGAGGAAGAGGGAAGTCTTGAACGAGACGGTTTTAGAGAGGTCTGGGAGCGTGGGGAGGGGGGAATAAAAAGAGGGATGCCCTGGGGGTTTAAGGAAATTTGTGCCTGCGCTGCTCCAAATGGCCTAGCACACAGTCCGACCTGGATGTACCCGTCCAGGTACCTGGTCGCCCAGGTCGCGCAGGAGGAGCCACGAGAGGGAACAAGCACTGGGTGCTGCAGGGATACGCACGGCGGACGAGCCAGGGTCCAGCTGTCGATGACTGGCTGCGAGGGGCAAGGGCACCAGAGCAGAGTGGCAGGGGAACGGGAGGACCAGGGGACCAGGTACCAGGGAACGTTGGGTGGGAGCACCGGCGCACGGCGGGACCTCAAGCCCAGCACAGGACAGGCCAGGGTAGGTCGGGGTCAGGGTCAGGGTCAGGGTGAGGTCCAGAAGGGTGGGTAGCATGGGACGGCATAATAAGCACGAGAGGGAGAAGAGGAGAAGAGCGAGGGAGGAAGAGAGAGAGAGAGAGAGAGGGGGGGGGGGAGCCTGGGCCACAGGCACTCGCTGTGGCGCCCAGCCCATACGACAGACACAAGCAGAGATACCGGCACTACACAGCGACTACTACTAGCAGTACGTATGTACAATACATGTTTGGTCAGAGAGGAGGAACAGCAGGAACAGAGGGATGGTGAGATCTGAGGGCCACCGGCAGAGATCCTTCGCGCCTGGCTCTACATAGTACAGCACTGTACTGCCATCTTTCTTCCGTCAGCACAACAGGCCGATGCGAAGGCCTCATGTCGATTTAGGTAAGCGACTGGGCTTGCCCTTCAGGCCTGGCAGCCTGGCTGTGTGCATGCAATGTAGTCAAGTCAGTCCATGACTAGACTTGCGGGTCGACATGGTTGATGGCGACGATGGCCGGGTGCGAGGTCGTACACGACCCATGCTGGCGGTCAAAGCAGAAAGGGAAGAGAAAAGAGAGACAGTCGTCGAGAAGCACCCGGGCCTGCGGTCAGGTCCCGTTAATTGGACGGGGGGAGGATCCGCAATTCTACTGTGCTCTAGGTCTTCCGGCCCTCTCCACAGCGAGTGCTGGGCGGTGGTACCCCTACAGTGGTATACTACGGTACATGTAATTTGGCAGAGCCCTGGTTGGCCAAACCGTACCCTTCACTACCCCATCAGTCGTCCAGGCGCTCAAGGCATCTGGGGCCGGTGCCCTCTGGGTCCAACTCTGGGTCACAGCCAAGATGCCAAATCATCTTTGCAATCCACTGCAGGCCTCAAGCGAGCAAGGCCCCGGAGAATAGACATCGTGGGCTGCTACAGGTAGTATTCCGGGCGTCGGTAATGAAGCACGCTTCGCTATGGAGCTGGCAGCCTCGCTGAAAAGTGACAGCCCGACCGATAGAGATGGAGATCGACTGGCGGGCTCTACTGGTGGACACTCGAGGGCAATCCTCCAATGCAGGTACCGGACGGTGGTCCTGAGTCCTGATACAATACGATGCCATGTAACTCCGTACATGACATTATTCAAAACTCACACAATGCTGAATACTCGTACACACACACGCACACACGCACGCTTTTTGTCTGCCGATCCAAGTCAGTCGCAAACGATCCTGGTTCAGTCCATAACGATTAGACTGGTCGGCATATGCAGCCCGAGCAGCAGCGGTAGTAATAGTCGTCTCCTGCTGTATCGCCCCAGGTACTTGGCCTTCCAGATCCGCCGCTGTCGACTGACTACGCCCGCTGTTGTTCCCGAGCACAGGGAAGATGGTCCCAAAGTACTTGCAGCTGTAACTCCGTAGACGAGTCTGGCCTGCGAGACCCCCTGCCCGACAGAAATTGGGTCCGTCGCTCGGCGTAAAAGTCAGGGGCGGGGCCGGAGCCTTCTTCTCGTCGACAATGAACATTGCTCCCTGCAGTCTACTACTGCGTGCACTGGGGGGGGGGGGCCATCGGGGGATCACTGGGTCACCAACAACATCCTAACCCACATGCACACACCTCCGTATCTGGTCCCCTGGGTCCAGGTCCATGTCCCCTACTAGGTCCAGGTCCAGGTCCAGGTCCAAGTCCTGGTCCTGGCCCACGGCCTTGCAGGTCTGGGCGATGCGCGGTGGATGAAGATATCTCTCTGTCCTCCCTCGCCGGTCCCCTTCTCCATCGGCTCAGTCCAAACCGCAATGTGGGAGCCGCCCTAGGAACCTAGGAAGGGGGCGTTGACGGCCACGGCTCCGCAAAGGGGAAAACAACCTCGTTCCAGACATCAACAACCCTGTCGTACTCGCTACCGCCCACCAGACGATTGCGTGTTAAACGTTTTGGTCAACCACGCAGTCTGGTAATCTGAATCATCATCAAGAGCTTCGTGACGTGCAAAGAGCCACCGGTGGGAGGAAAACTAGAAATAGTGACAAATGCTTTGAGGATCGTCCCCTTCCCCCCCCCCCTCCTCCTCCCCTTACGCTTTCCTTCGGCAACAACTCGGGTTGCGCGCTTTGACGGACGGCTGGTAACTGAGTGAGAATGTGCGAGTCTCATTACATAGTACCTCGTGGGCGGGTCCTGGGCCATGGAATTTGTAAACATCGAATGTCCACTCTGAAAAACCCGCGCCCGGATCTGCTAGCGTAGCTCGTGCGGCCGATGTTCTTGGCCCCGGGGCTAGGCTGGGCGCTAGATCGTGCTCCCAGGGTCTCGGTTGTGACAAAAAGAAGCTTAGATAGGAACAAATGACGACGGCTAGAGCCTCGGGCACCACGGTGGGGATTTTCTTTTTGCACTGCAGTCTTTCAGCAAGACAGGGACATCACCTCCTTTGACGCATGGCTCCCAATGCCGGCCTCAGACTTTCCCCAAGTACCCATGCAGTACCTACCGAACGACAAGGGTCGTGGAGAACTGCAAGTTTAGTTCAGTCCCGTGCCGGGCCAGAAACTCCCATCGACTGTAAGCGGGCGGCTGTTCTGCGCATGATGATACACTGCTGGTGTTGTCCTATGGTCCAGGGTCCCGCCCAGGAGGTCCACACCCGGAGGGCGTCGATGATTTGGTAATTATCACCAAATCGCCTCCCTCGCTGCTCTCCCCTCACTCATGATCTTGTAAATTGTCTCTGTGCTCCGCGAGCGGCCCGGCCTCTGACTGGGCTGCTGCAGAGATGCTAGAAGAGGCGAGTCCCGGCGCCTCTGGATACAGCGGTGGTGGACAGCCCGGTGGCACAGACCGAGACGCTCATCAGAGCGCAGAAACATTGTCTAGCTGGGCGGGAAAAGAAGGACGTCCTTGTTCGATGCTCGTCCCATATTCTGCCCTTCTTTTCTTCCTCTCCCTCGCTTTGCCCGGCTCGGCCGTGCTGCTGTGATTGGACGCGTTTCTTGGCCCATCCACGCTGTTGCAAGCCCGGCATTATCGTGAGCTGGCATTGCTTGACAAGAGGCCAAGCAGAGGTGAGGTTATTCGCTGGCTAGCCCCAGATAAGTATCTCATGCATTGCAAAGTACTGGCCAGCATCGTCTCGCAGGGCTGGCCGTGTTTTGTGGCCGGCCTCGACAGGCGTGAGAAGGTTGCTTAAAAAAGAGCCTCCCGTGGCCAAGGGCCGCGACCTGCTGATGCTGGGTGCGCGGCTAGGCAAAACAGTCCCTGCTCATGCCGTCCCCGGCGAAGCCATACGACAAGCTTCATGGTGCCCAACCCTTGGGAGGTTTGTGTATGGTTGCAATAAGTAGACAAGCAGCGAGTCAGTGTCTTGGTCTCGGTACTATGTACAATATTTTTTTACCCTTGGATGCACCCGTTCGCTTTGATCTGGTGGGGACCCCTGACCAAGGATACAAGACGGTTCTTCCAGACTACAATGATCGTGGACATCTGGTATTCCAATGCAGTGGGGTGGCCTGTTCATAGATTGTCACCATGACGCCGTGCAGGGCCGTAGGCGCAGTTAAGCTCCGGCGTGGGCCCCTTCATCGTGGCAGACATCCGGGGTTCAAGATGTGATAGGCTGCTTGCCTCGCCTGCCGTCACCTGTGTGCCTCCATATCGACAGCAATGCAAGTAATAAAAAATTATAATAAAAAAAGGCTTCCGACGGACGATCCCATATGATGAGGAACCCAGAGAGCATTGGGCAAGATGGGACCCATTCGCGGAGGCGAAGCAAAAGCGCGGCGGGCGTCCGATGTCTTTCACTTCGTCATGCTAGTTCATGCAGGTCGCCGTACGCACCAGGCGTCTCCGGGCATCCCAACAACCAGAGTGGCTCGCTATAGTGCGCAGCTTGTGTTTGGGAAGCCCTTTTTTTTGGGGGGGGGGGGGGGCGGCAACCGCTGTGGTGGGACGGCGCCGGGCCTTTCTCTTCTCTCCCCAGCGCCCATTGACAATTATACCCGATCCCGAGCCGAGAAATTTATCCAATCTGTATTGTCCACAAAGCGCAGACTGGTCTTACACGTCAGTTGGGGCGCTTGGGGGGCGGGGTGTTTCCTTCTCCAGATCGTGTGATGTGTGATCTGGATCCTAATGCTTGGTTTTGGTTAGTATCGAAGTGGAATGGTCCCCCGTGCCTTGGCAGCAGGAGGGACGCCACGGCCGACGTATTGTCCGAGCCACGGGCCCGTGGTTGTCGAGGATGCTAGTGGCGAGATGATGATGCCAGGTCCAGCACAGTGTGTCTGGCACGGGCTGGCGAGGGGCAGTAAGGTTGTCAGTTGAATCTAGGTTAGAGAGATCATCATAGATTGGCAGAGCCTCATCGATCATCATCGGACTTTGGCTCGTGCTGCGAAGCTTGCTGAAGGATGTGGCGTCGCAGTGGTGGTGGTTCTGGGTCTGATCAGAGTGCCTCACTGCCGTTTTCCGCCTGTTGAAACCAAGCCCCTAGCCCTTGGTGCTCACCACCAAAGGTGGATACAGGGTAGAAGATAACCGATGCTCTGGCCCTGCCGAGTACGATACGGCACGCTGGTACTGCAGTGGCACAGTGGGGGAGGGGGGGCCCAGAGAGGGAGAGTGTGTGTGCGAGTGAGTGAGTGCGAGATGGAGTCTCAGCGAGCACCAGCTCAGACAGGACGTCGCCTTCAGATGGCCTCAGAACATGTCTGGTAGTTCTAGATTCTCTTTCTTCTCCTCCTCCACATCCCCAAGTTGACTTATTGACTTGTGTCTCCCCGCTGTCAAAGACTCGTGCAAGCGTGCGTATGACGCCCATGTCAAATCACCGGCATGGTACATGACACTATGCCAGACAGAGTACTTTGTGAGTGTTGGCTGCATCGTGAATGGTCGGCCCCAAGATCCAGTCTGCTGAGGGTCCTGCTCGGCGATCGCGATTTGGCTCGTCATACAGCGTAGTACTTTTTACTCTGTGTAAAGTGACATAGTGTCGATACTTTGGGTCCGGGTCCGCACATGGACCAACGGCCAAATCGGAGTGTGGCTCGCCTGTTCCGCGCGAAGGCTTCCGATTTTCCCTCGGCTCTCTTTCTTCTTCATCCTGAGGGCCACTTTGTCAAAGTGCTATTAGCTGCCCATGCTCATATTCATACCCATGCCCATGCTCATGCTCATGCTCATCCCCATGCCCACCCAATTTTCCCGAGCGAGGGATTCGGATTGGGGATTGCAGGTGGTGGCATCTGAGAGGTCGAGCTCGCAGCCCCGACCCACCACGCTCTTCCTTTTTTTCTTTTCTTTCGCACTGCGGCAGACGCGTTTCAGAAGTGGCATGGATCAACCTGATCAAGGCTCTCCCCGCCTTCTTCCCTGTCCTGTTTTGGGGGACTAGACCGCAGTCGTGCTACGGTACTTTGGTACAAACTACCGGTGTGCACTGCGAGGAAGAAGAAAAAAAGGTGCACCTTCCCGGCGGTAGGATCCACTCGCCTCTTCCAGAACGATTTGATACGAGCTGCTCGGTCCATCTCCCGCGCGTGCTCTCTTGGCTCGTGCTTGTCAGGTCCCGCTCGCTTGGCCCACCCTGCCCACGGATGACTGTGCGTCTGTTTCTCTGCCTGGGCGCTCAGGTGGCCTGACGAGAGTGTGTGTACTTTGTAGGCATGTGTGTGTGTGATTCAACAACCCGGGCGTGCAGATCGGTGGATGCCGTCTTCTCTGATTTCATTTCATGGCGCAAGTCGAGGTGGGAACCTCGAGAGAGCGCCTACTGGGGTTTGCCAGGTGCCCTATGTAACGTCTGAGGACATACGAACATCCACTTGGAATCTCATGACACTGCAGGTGGACAGAGAGGAAGTCTGGTCAGGGGTGGAATTAACCTGCCGTCGGAAAGTCCTCGGCTACTACACCGTCCATCGTACGCAGGAATGAGGTTATCATATTGAGGCAGCGATCCATCATCTTATTAAGTACACCATGCTATACCTGTGCAAACCTTATCTCTACCTTAACTCCCACCGCGGAACACTGGTAGTTATTCAGTAAAGGCCGCAACATACCAGTAGATCCATTGTTGGTTTTGGCTTCTTTAACAACCTTGGTCTAGGGGGCAAGGAACACTGCGCATTGGTGCCCAGAAACAGACGGTTGCTTGTATAGTAGTTTTCCCGCAGACAATCAGCCCTGCCAGGAGTTTAGGTATTGACTCTGTGCAGCGTGATGCCGTGACGGGGCTGGGTAAACTCAGCAAGCAGCTCTTTTCTTTCTTTTGCCCTGCGTCAGATCAGAGAGGTTGCCTGATGTGGCAACTCTTCCTGGCCCTGTAGTGACTTCGGCAAAGTTTACACGTACCACCATCCCATGAGGTTTGGGATGCAGAAGGGGACGAAAATTCCCCGCCAAAGAACACGGAGCACCTGCAAAGAACCGTGGCATAATAGGTGGAGTGTTATACACAGATATCCCCTTCAGGCGTGATATTGCGGCATGAACTCATGCTTCATACTGGTCGGCTGCATGTTTGGACGCTTTTTTCTGGGCTCGCCGGGCCATATCCTGGTTGATGCTACAGCGCTACAGTCGCATTCGAGGCTCGAAGCGGTTGGCACCTCCGGACGGCTGCGTGCAGATCTTGTTGTCGACATCAGCCGGCAGAGACCTGCCGCCAGCATCGCGAAGGGAGCATTCACCACCCACGTCGTCCGGGTATATCATGGCCGGCTAGATCAAGTGACAAGGTGCCAGCATATGCGGGATGAATTTGGGAGGAATGTGCTTGCTTGATGGGGGGTGTGTGTGGAGAAGACGGGCCCGAAAAGAGCAGGTCAACTGTTTGATCGACGGCTTGCCGAGCATAACGCCGATTGTTCAAGACTTGAAACTTGACGCGCCATGCAAGGGCACCACCGCCAGACGTTCTCCCGTCTGCCCGTATAGAGCACCTGCAACGAGGGCAGGGCAGGGCAAGAGTCAGGAGGGCGGAGGGGAGGACTATTATTGTCGTTGCCCCCTCGTAGGGCACCACCTCGATGTGCCTTCAGGGGGCGGCGTGATCGTCCCGCTGCCCTTGGATCACCAAGATCAGGCTTGAATGATCAGCCCGCCGTCCTGAGTTCACCTTGGCCCGATCTCACGGCCTGGTCATGTAAACTCTGTCGTTGGGAATGGCATCCCGCCCTTCCCAAGTGCGACTCAACGCCGCCAAGATCCGACCACTCTCTGTGGCACACAGATTATGCTATGTAGAGGATGGCACGCAGGTCAGCCACGGAGTAATCTTACCCGTCTGCAGTCTACCACCGCCGTCGCAAGTCGTGGATGCCCGTAATGCTGCCTGGCTGGCTGCTCGCACTCCCGCGCGCGTGGCACAATCGCAGTGAGCATAGCACAAATTGTTTCACAAGATCTTCCGTCTGAACGGCCGGGCTCGTCTCGTTGGGGAGAGGGCGGGTTTGCTATTTCAGGAGGCGCTTGTCCATAACCTACAGGACTGGAGAAGTAAAACACACTAGAATAGTCCGGGTCGGCCAATGAGGGGTGGCAGGAAAAAGAGTCAACCCAAACAAGCCAAGTGCTTCCTCCCCCTTCCCTCGGCCTTCTTTCGCCTCTTGCACCCACCCACCCACACACACACATACAGAGTTACTGTACAGGGAACCGATCTCGCAGTTTTCCGGTACGACCCAGCAACGGTCGTCGCCGCTTGGTTCTGAGGCACTAGCTCCCGTGCCTCGTGACTTGAGCATAAACCGATGGCCTTTGAAACAGGACGCCGGCGCAACGGTAGCGTCGACACCACCAGTCCATGTCTGCCAGCAGCAGAGCAGGCCAGGCTTGCGTCCAAAGGGCTGCCCGGCGTTACGCTGACGCCAACCGCTCGCCAATCTCAACGACGAACGTTTTCGTTCCGCCCTTGCAGACTCTAATTTCCCTGTCGGCCGGCCCCCCTCGAAAGGAGCCATCCACTCCGTCAAGGCCGGCATGCCTGGGCTGTGAGCGAGAGCGCCATGTTGTTTCCCCCGTGTCACGTTTCGCCTTTGATGTCTTTCCAAACATGACCCACGCCGGCGCGGCGCCAGCCTCCTGCTGCCCAGCTTGACATGGTGCTGAAACTTGACGGGCACTGACGGGCTGGGCTGGCAAGTTCCGTCAATGGTCCCTGGCATCTTTCGAATGGTTGAACCAGCAACGAGGCGCCTGGAGCCTCCAGGGCAACAGGGCTTCTCCTCTGCGGATTGGTGATGGGATGGGATGGTCAACCAGCCCACCCGACGTCACCCGCAGAACCACACTTCTGTGAGCCTGCAGTAAACCCCGTTCAGTGGCCTGCCTGCAGGCGGTTTCAACAGGGGAAGCTTAATCTGTTCTGACTAGCCTGGCCCATAGTAAAGCGGGGTCACCAAGCCAATGGGTGGCCACACTGGCTGACTGGGCGCTGGACGTGAGCTCTGGACCGAGGCCTTCGCTTCAAGTTGGCAAGTGCGGTCGTCTCGACCATTCCCCACAAGCTCTTGGCCAGGGGAGCTCTTCAGGATTCTGATTCGACCCCTCAGATTTGCAGATCTCCAGCCCAGATTTCCTGCCCGACGTGCCGAACTTTCAACATCAAAGCGCTTGCATCCGCACCTGCTGGGTTGTTGACAAGAATAGCATCAGCGTGCGTCCGGACTACCACTGTTACCACCTGCGAAATACCGTTGTACTGCCAGCTGCACAGCATCGACCGTGCTTCTCGTCACGGGCCTACGCAGTACCTACTGTATCTGTGGGTTACATCGGATCAACGCCAGCAAAATCTCCGGATCCTCGTCCCGTCTGATAGCACCGCGGACGAGCCAAGCGGCCCCCAATCTCTCTCCGTTGCCTTGACATTGACCTGCGAACGGGGACCTTACTGCACACATGGACACCTCGATCCCGCCGCCGCCATCACTGCTGCCGCGCATGACCTCTTGTGGCTTCACTCCCCCTTTTGGCCACAAGCGCCAGTCAGCAACAGCGCCGGCCTTCAACAACCCAGGGCAGAGACCGAGCGTTTCGAATCACCGAGCTGGCCAACATGTCGTTTAAACAAATTGCCAATGGCACGGCTGGGGTTCGCGCCCATCATCGACTAGTCAAGGACTCTCGAAACATGACACTCGACGGGAAGGCTCCGATCAAGAAACTTCTGCGCGTATTCTTGCCTCGTGTTTGAGGAGCCTCCGGGGCCCTAGCTAGTCAACATCTCGCCTCGATGGCACCCCCCCCCCCCGGTGCACTTTTGGTTCATCAACGCCCTTCCTCGTTGGGATACGAGAGGACGAGAACCTCTGAACCGCGTCGACCATCCCAACTAGTCGCCTCCCGCGCGGGACCTCCCTTCGAGTCCTGAAACACCAAGGCAGGTATGTCGATCTGGTATCGAGCCTCTTGAAACGATGACATCCACCTCTGCCAGTGTTCGGGCAAGCCATATCTGACCTCTGCCATTCTCGATCGGCAAGCTACGGACCCCGTGGTCGCAATGGGGTGCTAGTGACTCGCTTTGGCATCCTAGCTATATGCAACCTCTCATTGGTGTCCCTGAATCTTGCATGAACTGAACACCACTCTCGCCTGCACGCAGGCAAGGGCACAAACTCTATGGTCAATGTCCGGAATATGCTATCCCAACTTGCAGCCTGTCCAATACGCACAACGGACTCTGCACCCAGCCCGTGCAATGAAGAAGTTCTGCGATTCCTGAGATCCGAGGTTTTGTCGCCAAGAGAAGTCACAGGCTCACAGCCCTCTCCCATCTCCGCCGCTGTGGATATACAACTGAACATTGACCCAGGTAATCAACGAACAAACAGAGAAACGATTCTCAGAGGCGGAGAAGCTCCTGAAGCAACCGCTCGGAACGTGATGCGGGATCAAATCAAAGCGCCGGTGGGGTGCCAGTGGACGAAGTTCCCCCACCGTGTCAGGTATATGAAACACCAGGAGGTAGCTTTGCAGCCGCAGCCTTGTCGGCGCGACTTCCCACCACGCTACTCCACGAGGGTCCATTCTTCAGCAGACTTTCACGTCACTGGGTGCCCAGCACGACACTTCCCGGTGCCATGCATCCGCGTGGACATCATGTCAAACATTGGCGCCTCTCGCCCGTGCCATCTGGCATCATCCATGCCCTCCATCGAAGGTTGCCCCCCTTCAAGTGATCAGTGATCACCAACAGGCCTGTGCCGCCGGCATTGACACTGTCTGACGCTGTTTTTGCCATTTGTCAACCTCGCCGAGAGCCGCCGTTGACGAAGGCGGCGAGGCGATCCATGGCTCACAAGTTGCCATCAAGTTACGGGCCTGTTTTGTCTCGGTAACTGCGCCATGGTGGCGATGGCCTCGTTTATTGGGCTCTCCTATACATGTCATGGCTGTGACGGCCATGATATTCCTCCGTCTACGATCGTTGACTAGCTGCCGTATCGTCCGGAGGTCCCCTCGCCAGTGCGTCGATGATCGACGTTAAGATCTTGGCAGTGAAACAGAAGGCCGAATTTATCGACTCGCTGAACGAGGTGGGCATAGCATTCTGCCATCCCTCGACCGGGCATTGCTATGACAGCCTTGCGGCTACGAGGTATAACAGATGCAGGAGCGTGACCTTCAGTGCGTTCGATGTCTCCAGATCGGCACTTGGACAGAGCATCACCAAGAAACAAATCCCCAATCATCCCATCCAGGACGAGCACACTTTCACAGGTTCTACAAGCGCGGAATCTTATTGTGGCCTTCTTTTCGTTTCAGCCTCAGAGGCTCTGCCCTATGGGAGGCCGGCAAGCTTGGTGACAGGGTGCCAACAGCTGCCCTTGGCGGTGGCAACGGCTGCAAGTTCATCAATGAGCTGTCCATCTGATGATGGCCGTGCGCGAGCATGGCTTCTCGAATCTTGGGGAACCGAAACTATGTCGTGAGGTGGCTCTCAGCCCTTGGGTCTCTGCTATTCAGTCTATGAACAGGCGGTCAAGGCAGAGGAAAGATTGGCTTTGGGATCTCTCGGGTTTCACTGCGAGCTGCATGCGGTTGGCCCTGAATTATTTCCTTTCCAGTCCATACACCGTCGTGCACCGACGAGACTACACACCTTGTTTCTAACCATACATAGCGGACGGTTCATCCTCGGCTCCCCATATGACAGCTCCGCCGTCCTGCACGATATACCCGCCGCTGAGGTAATCACACATAGCATCACTGCGCCGCGCACACCTCCTCCCAGCTTCCTCCGCATACGAGCCCTCACACCCCAGTCCCGGGAGCCTACCATCGGAAGTGCCACCCGTACCAGCACGGACACCCTTTTCTCCCCTGCCCTTTCCCCCAAGGGTGCAGCGGGCGGGCTTGAAGATCGACTTTTCTGAAACTCCCCCCCAGGCCGAGTAGGTGGAGCTGTGCCCGTCTCCGCCCACGCGCCGACTGGACCCACAGCGACGACATGTTCTCGCTCTTGTCTTGTCCTTGTCATGGCAAGAAGGAGAAGCAGGAAAGTCCGCATCGTCGGCTCGTGGGGTGTTGGAAGCACAGTAGCATGAAGAAAGCTTGCCAGGCCCGGGATCCGAGGGTGTCTCTCCTCTTCGGCCGTCGATCCCAAGCGGGATTGGGCTGGGCAACGTTAGGGAATGTATTATGTAGTTTGGAGTTGATATCGTCACTTGTTTGCGTGCCTACCATACCAATGCGTTATCCATCCGAACGATGATAGCTGGCAGGCTGGCTAGCGAGCTGATTGTAAGTGGCAGGCCCGTGTGTGCGCGTTTTGTCCCGCCTGGGACGTTGTGTATTACAGACGGGGCTGATGGGCAACTTGGCGCGCGCGCGCAGCAGGATTATGCCGTGGGGTTTGCCGGTTATGTGTCACTGGCTCATTGACGACGACGATCTTCCCCTGTCATGTCACAAGCTGGTGACAGCCATCGAGTGAGGGGACGGGGCCGGGAGCACGAGTGTGATTATCTATGCGAGAGAGCTACGCGGAAAGTGGTCGCACGGACGCGGCGGCAGTGGCTTCAGCCTTGTCAATGCTTGCTATTTCAAGTGCTATGCTGGCAGCGGCAGGCTGGGCATACGAAGCTCCCAAGGATGGCTCAAGAGGGGGATCGAGTGGGCGCCGTCGATGTCGGTCTCGCGGTTAGATGGTTACGGGACAGTTGGTTGTCATTCAAAGCGGCGGCCTGCGCTTGGACGGCCGTTGGCTAGCGACTGACCAGCGTGCCTAGTCTCCCCTGAGGCGAAACGACTTGCCTCTAGGCGTGCGTGGTCCGGGCGACGTGGGGATCAGCGTCCGTGGCCAGGCGGGTTGATGTTGAGGCTCAGATGGTTCGGGGATGGTGGAAAGATCTGGTGTGGCTCTGATCACCCTGTGCACACCAAACCATGGTAATGACGACGCCGATCGTGGTCTCGAACTGACAAGGCTGCAGGATAATCGTGTAGCCCGTGTGGTCCTGTCATGGCAAACCGCCCCCAATGTTGTCACGCGATAACCGGCGCCCGAACTGAACCAAGGCTGCCATTTCATCTGATGTCTTAAGGGTGCCGATGATGCCGTTCGTCGAGTCAGCCGGCCGGAGAGCCTGCCCGACTACACACGATGACCTCAAGTCAAGACGTCCGGCAAGAAAGGTGGGATTCCGCCAAGGCGGGATGACGAAGTTCCTCTGAGCGTCGTTGTTCATCAAAATCGAGTCAACACCTCACTGCAGGGGCGGGAAATTGAAGATCAACATTTTGTTCTGGTTGTGGCAATACCGATCCAGAGATATGTTCTACCTGGCTTGTGGTCGTCCCGAGAACGGGATGACGGCCGGGTCGTGAGCCGAATTACTATTCAGCCGCTTGCAACTTGAAACCCGAGAGCTTAACGCCGGCCCACGGTTCGAATCGACCGGGCAACCAGGAAGTCCCGCGGGCGGGGCGGGCTTGCTGCGAGGGGGAAAGCAAGCGACAGGAAATGCAAGCACGGGAACGGAACAGAGCAAACGTTCCAGAATATCTGCCTGACTTGGCGCAGCGACGGGCACGTGGACGAAGGTTCTTCTGCCTCCTCTGTAGAATGCATATTTCTTGAATGGGCAAACTTCGATTCATGCGAAACAAGATTCATGACTTGTGAAAGGTCGAACCACCTGAACCACTGAGTAGTAGGCAAGCAACCTCCGAGCGGACAAGTCCGAAAATGTCGACGCTACCTAGCCATTTCGGCCTTCTCTGTAACAAGCCTGTCTGTTCGAGAGGACGTCTAAGCGCGCCGCGCCGCGCTCGAGCCTATTCGGTCACGGCTGGTCGAGATTTCGGGACGACGCGGAACTCAATCTTAACTCCCTCCCGAACGGAGCTTAAATGATCGTTGTGGTAAATATGGATTCAACAAGATGAGAATGTGCGGTCAATCGCGATGGTTTGGGCTAAACGCACGGAGGCTGAAAATGTGATTCGCGAGGGCTTGCAGTAGACTCTCCTGCTACGCTTCTGCTAGTCAAGGGCTTATGCAGGAACAAAGATTGCGTCTGCAGTCACAACATAGGCTAAGAAATCTGTCGCTATTGTTGGCTACCCACGGAGAATGTCTTGCGCTCGGATGGTGTCTATGCGATGACACTTGCAGGTCACCCGCCAGGCCCAGCTTGAATGCCCAGACTTGACGTGCTCACCAAGCGGGCGACGGGCTCATTTTGCGGCCAGCGGTGATCTTCTCACGGGCGCTGCGGCTTTTTGCGGACAGCCTACATATAAGCTCATGCTCTATTTACAGTACGCTGAATTCTCGCCAGGTCCAGTCCCTCGGGCTCCCGCTAGTCGACTAAGCTACCGTGAGAGAGAGAGAGAGAGAATTGGGGGTAATGGGAGGAGGGGTCACCCACGCCATCATGGCCACTCACTATATGGCAGGGTAGCAACCCGCGGGCTCGTTTAATCAACCCCAAGCAGTAGCGTCTCCGCAGATGGACGCCCTGCCTCAGCTGCTCGGGTGTCATGTGGAAGTGTTGGGTTGTTTTGTCCACTGTGAGCGCTGTGTGGTAAGTTGTTGACAATAGCCATGGCCTGACGTCCGGGAGAACGTTCATGCGGAGCTTTGGACACCCGAAGAGGCTTGGGAACGATCAATGAGGAGATTCGGAAGCGACGATGCGAGCGTATACGAATGTCCGTCTTGGCCAGTGCACGGCTTCATACGAATTTGTTTACTAAGATTTGCTCAGCATTCGGTCCCACCGCGAGACTCCGGGAGTATAGAGGTCTAGCCCGGGTCAACAAGTCATTGCTGCAGTGAGTGAAGAACATATGTATCTACTATGTCTTACGGCAGTGCTCAAGGGATATGCCTACCGACCTTCGGGAAGTGCGGGTCGCGAATCGGTTCCGAGAAGCAATGGGAGTGGATCAGGTCGCGAAGCAAAAAGTCGACGACAGCGACCCACGTTCTGGACCGAATGGCCTCTGGCTGGTGGGAGATGCCGAGATAGATGTGTGGAACAAATCTGCATGGAGAACACGGCTGGTGCCAGGCAGAATCACAGCAGACAAGGTCCAACGATGATTCAAAAGTCAGGGTCCTGAGATGATATCACCCTGCCAGATTGAATTTCATGCTTGGGCGTCCGTGAGTATGGTGTCATCTGCGAGTCAGATAGAGAGAAGTGGATCTGGTCTTCGCAATGCAGTTCGGCACAGCTTCTGTCAAGTCACTCAAGAGTACTGTGTATTTGGACAGAGACCTTGAAGGTACACAATTGATTATTGTTGGTAGAGACCGCTACTTGGTGTGAATCGTAATTTGGGTATCTCACAAAGACCGGAGGCTCTTGTCTAAGAGTTTTTGGCCTTCGCGGACCTTGGGACTGTAGTGCTTGCGAAGCAGCTCGCCTTCCCAGATCGTGGTCGCAAAAGGGTTGCTTGCCTCCACTGACTGGCTGAGCGGGTTGAATGTCCCATCGTCCTTTCTCTCCTCCGAATTCCAAAGTGCCGCGATTTTTTTGCCATGCGTGTGGCTCACGTCGTTGATCAGGGCCAGCATGGCCTGGCATGACTTCTCCGGCATCTGCAGTGCAACGGTCATCAACTGCTTTGTGAAGGCAGCCAGCCGTAGAGGAGGAACCGAGCGAATGTTCCATGGCGGCAGTAGGGCCGCAGTGAGACATCTGACCAGGAGCACCGTCATCGTCTGGATGTTGACTATGTTTGCCTTGTTGATAGCTGACTGAGGACTGTCCGGATCGGAAACATGTAGAGACTTTGCCCCGAGCTCCAAGTCCGCGTTGGTCGACAACGGGAGGAGAGATTGGAAGAGATGTTGCGTGAAGTATGACAGATCCAGGTGCAGGTCCCCACGTGCGTTGTGAGCATCTTGACCGGCAAGAAGAGCAAACGCTGTGACTGTGCACAACAATGCCTCTCTGGTAGTGTTGCGAACATTGGAGTCTTCTTCGTCCTCGTCCTCCTCACCGTCCTCACCCTCTTCGGCCGCCGCGTCCTCCTCACTATGCCGAATGAGGTCCTTGAGCGCCTCCAACAGGTCTCCGAAGAAATCCTGGTTGATGAGGTGAGCGTACTTGGCGAGTCCTTCCAGAACAGCTCCCATGAGATGCGGTATTCTCTCCTTGAGCGCGCGAAAGTATGTTGCAAAGACCAGCTTCAAGGTCTCCGACTGCATGCGATCTCGTTCTTCGTGGCTGACGAGGGCATCCGCTTGTGCCATCTCCTTGGCGAGGGCCTTCTCCTCCTTCATCGCCTTCCGCTCTCGCTTGGTGCGGAATTCCTTCTTCTTCTTTGACATCTGCCCGTCTACACCGTCCTTGGAGGCCTTACCGGAGTATTCGGACAGCAGTCTGAGGTACAGAAACAAGTTGACCACGCTCTCATGGACCTGGTACTTCTTCGCCTTCAACATTTTGCTGAGTAGAGAGACAGCCTCCATAGACGGCCTGCCTTCTTCGTCTTCCTTGAAAAGCGCCTCAAGAGTTCTCAGACACTTGTTGAAGGACTGGTCCACCTTGCGCGAACTCAGTTTGGCCACCAAGATCTTCAGCAGATCGGTGCGGAAATTGAAATGCGGCACGGCCTGTACCAGGCTGCATGCGCATGTAATGGCGACCTTCGACAGACCTGTCCTGTCCTCGGGCCCTTTAGCTTTGGCAAAGCTGGCCAGTTTCTTCAGGTAGATTTGGTATCCTGTCATGAGCGCATGCTCATAGGTGCGCACTCTCTTGACCTCCTTCGACAGCTTCATGCCGGCAGGATCTTCTGAACTCGGTCGTATCCTGTAGCCAGGGATGACATCCTTGTAGACAGCCAGCTGCGTCACCACACACAGCTTTTGTATGGCGGGAATGCGCGACTGCCCAACTTTCGCCAGACTCTTGAAAGCGCCGGGATGTTCTTCAGGGTCCTCGGTCAAGAGCGATCCAATCTTTGCCAGCTCTTCTTTGGCGAGTAGAATCTGTTCACGTTCTGGTATCGTAGATTCCGGCTCGAACCTCTCCTGCTCGGATTGTGCCTCAGCAGCATCGCCGTCGCCGTCACCGTCGCCTTCCAGCCAGTCCCCGTCACTCTCAACGGAAGCCGCATCGTCAACGGTAGCTTGAGCCTGCTGTAAACGGCCGTCTGCTGTCTTGATGGGAAGCCTGTTGCTCTGCTTGTCCTTCTTCTTGCCCTTCCTCGGTCGCGACTCGAAGTCCTGCTCCAGGTTCCAGCTCGCAGCGTTCTTGAAGAAGGCTTTCTGTGCCTTGGCGTCAGAGGCACCGTCTTCTGCCTGTGGTGGGCTCAGACGCCGCTTTTTCGAAGGGCGAGTGGTCATGGTCTGAGCGGGATAGAACAATTAGTAAAAGATATCCAGTCGCAGCTAGTCAGCAATCAGAATGGTCGTAATTGTTGTCGAAACAAGCTGGTCAAGCACTTGCGCCGTATTGTCAAGTACACCAATGCGATGCTGTCTGCAAATGTTCAGAGCTGCGACTGCACATCCAGAACTTTTTTTCCACTGAAGGCAGGTGGGGCAGGCTTATCAGAACGCTAATCCATTGGGTAGCGCGTCGCGCCTCGGGCAGCGACTTCCCTGCTCACCGTGCAGAAAAAATCAGGGGCCTTCTCCAAGAATCATATCGCCAACTCGACACTGATCAAGCATGGGATGAAGAACTGTTGGCCATATTCCGAGCCTCACATCCTGTGCTTGACCGCCTGCGTCACCACCGCCCCTCCCCGCCTCAAGACGCCCGGCGAAGGCTGCCCCAGAGGGCCATGGCACCATCGTCTCTCGCCGCGCAGCTGGCGCAAATCGCCGCCAATTCGAAAAGCACTCTCAACGTCAAGGCGCAGAAGGCAGCGCATGCGAAGTCCTTGATCTTCGAGCCGAAAGTCGCCGCAGGCCAGAGCTTTCAGACCGTCTACACAATATGCCATGAGGGTTTCGAGGATTTGTGCCACCTGGACGTGCGCTTTGCGCCCTACCGCTCCACCCTCTTCAGCGAGCAGAGTCAGGATGAGGACCGGACACAAATGACCGCCGTTGAGAATGCCGAGTTGGACAAAAGAGTCGATGCGTTTTTACGCCTGGTTGGCGGCAAGTTGAGGCTCATGCCGGCGATCAAGGCCGTAGAGTGGCTCATAAGGAGATTCAGGTCAGTACAATGCAATCTCTTCTTCTAAACCGGAATGCCCGGTCTAATGTCTTATAGAATCCACGAGTACAGCACAGCGTCTCTGTTAACGACATTTCTACCATATCATTCTGCGCCCGCATTTGTGACGCTGTTGTCCATCCTTCCCTCCAAGATACCGCACCAGTACAGGTTTCTCGACCCTTACATTCGGTCTTTAACCGCTCCGCCCCGCGCAATCATCGTCCAGCAAGCGATTCACCACTTCGATCTTTTGTCAGCCATATCAACATGGACACTGGAGTCATGCCGATCTCAGCAACACTATCCCGGGCTCATCTCGTTCTGGGGTGGAATCACGGCGGAAACAGTCAACGGCATGCTGGATAACATGAGGTCAGGGCGAAAGGCAATTCAGAGGGACAATGATCAACATCTTCTACAAAAGCTGCTCCCCATATTGAGCGACGCGTTGGTGATGAAGAAGGTTCCGGGGCTTCAAATCGCTACCTATATGGTGATCGCGGTCTATGCTGCGAAGGGTGATCTGGACGATGCGGTGCTTTTGGAGTTCATGCACCAGCTGGTTCTTGGCTGGACTGGCGAGACCGTCCGCCCTGGTCTGGTCTGCCTGTCGATTTTGGCGCAGTACAGATCCTCGAAACAGCTGTCATGGAGAGTGGCCAAGTCCCTCATCAAGGTCCAGGACCTGGAGCATTTGCTGCTTGACGTGCACAAGGAGCATCGAGTCGACAAGCTGGCCAATGGTCTAGCACTGTCTCTGATCGAGCGTCTCACGAAGAAGGGCGACTCACGAGGCCTGCCGTTGATCAAGGCGGTCCTCGCCGCGCAAATGGTCAGCGAGAAGCAAGCGTCTGTCATGTTCCGGTCGCTTCTGATCGCTGGGCACAAAATTACTGATGATGTTGATGAAGATGGTCAGACCCGGAGACAGTTGGGCCTGACCATTGTGGCCCTTTCACAAGCCACAGATGAGTCAGGAGAATTCTTCCGGAAGGTCATTGAGGAGGCTGAATTCGACATTGACGACCTCGAGCTGAGACTCGAGGCTTCCATCCGGCCCAAAAAAACGATCAAGCAGACTGAGGGAGAAGACAAGCACGTGGACGACGAGACTGCGGCTGCTTTGGCCGAGGAGCTGGATCTAGACGCTGGTCTCAGCCGACTGTCGAAGCATAAGAAGCCGCCAGCTCGGACTTGCCTCGCAAGCGACTCTGATCCTGTATTCGACGAACTCTGCCAGCTGTTTATTACAGCTGCTTCGGACAAGGCAGATCTTATGAGACTGGATGAGGTGTCCATCCTAGAACGCGAGTCGGCACCTGCCGACTGCTTCTATTTCTCATTCTATATGCGCATGTGGCTCGGGCCCTACCCGATTCTTGCCCGGGCACGAGCTCTCGAGATGGCCAGAAATCGACTACAGGAACCAGACTGCGCCAAACTCGATTTCCAGGTCCTCGAACCGTATTGTATCGCGGCTCTGGCCGATCCGGCCAAGAAGGTTCGCCGTGCCGCGAGTGAACTGCTTGCTGTCCTGCAGTCCAATACGAGCGATGCAGGATTGCGGAAGAAGAGTGTGACCCCTTGGGGCTCTCAAGGTCTCTACAAGAAATCACAAGACTTGAAATGGCTGACACCTGAAGCACACCGGGCGCTGCTCGAGATTGTTGTGGTGCCCGCGCTCGAGGAGGCAATCATGCACGACGAGCATATTATTGCGGCAGTCAAAGATGCTCTTGAGGGTTCGAACAAGTCGTCGGCGGAGAAGGACAGCCCGAAGAAGGGCCACATGTCTTCAAGCATCAGAGGTTCTATCTTCAGTTTCCTGGCATCTCACATTGTCGACTCGCCTCTGTTGAATCTCAAGCTGAGGCTGTTGAAAGCACTGAACCAAGTACAAAAGGTTTCAGGCACGTCAAGGACTCAACTGCTTCTACCCTTACTTCGATGGTGGTCTGCACTGGGTCATGACGAAGCCAGAAGCTTGATCAGCAAGGAGGCCCTGGACGAAGTCAAGGTTGACTCGGGTTTCGTGGACGTCGTGGTGCCGAATGACGCTGCTGGCCTAGAGTGTCTCTTCGACATCGTCCAGAGTAAGACAGCGCAGGACCGCCCTGGTCTCGTCACTGCTGCCTTTGTCAGAATCCGCAAAATGTGGGCGTCGATGAAGGACCGGACAAAACTTGAAGTCGCACAAAAGATGCTCGAATTGTCACAGATGCAGGGGACTGTCTCGGAAGAAGCGACGGATTTGTTGACGAACGTACCCCTGACGACTGACATTCTGCTCACCTTCCTCGAGGCACTGCAAGACGTTGCGCAGCTGGCAGTAGATCCACCTGCTAGTAAGCGCAGGCGCACGAGCTCTTCGGACCATCAACGCGTCGCTGAGGTCCAGAACTCTCCGGTGCTCGCCGCAGCGCTGCGAAAGATCACGCTGGTACTGCAGCTCGTGGAGTCTTCGAATCCGGCCGAGCATCCTGAGCTCCTGCAGAGCTTGTTCATGGTGCTCTCCGAACTTCAGACATTTAGGACATTGGTGGGTTCCGAGCTCGGCTACCTTCAGAACCTAGTCCTCAGTAGCTTGCTCGCCATGATGTCGACCTACCGAGACGACAAGAACCTCAAGATCGACACGTCCGTCGGCCATGGCGATGTCTTGGTCTCATGCATACAGAAATCCTCGAGCCCTGCTGTTCAGAATTCGGCATTGCTCCTGGTTGCTAGTTTGGCAAAGACAGCCCCAGACGTCGTGTTGCACAGCGTCATGCCCATTTTCACATTTATGGGTAGCTCAGTCTTGCGGCAGAGCGACGACTACTCCGCCCATGTCATCAACCAGACCATCCGCGAGGTGATCCCGCCGCTGATCGATACCTTCCGCAAGGGCAGAAGGCACATCGTCGCCAGCGCGTCGGAGCTGCTTGCAAGTTTCGTAATTGCCTACGAGCACATCCCATCTCACAGGAGGCAGGGACTGTTCATCTCACTCGTGGAAAACCTCGGACCGCAGGATTTCCTCTTCGCATTGGTGGCAATGTTTGTCGACAAGTATGGAACGTCAGATAATGTCCTGACTTTCACCTCGGACCTCATCAACCACTTCAATGTCGAAACTCAATTACAGACTCTGATTAGGTTTCTGGATCTCGTGGCAGACATGTTTAGGCCAAAGCCTAATTTGTCAGCTGTTCTCTTCGGCAAGAGGGAAGGTGAAGAGGAGACGACCAAGACAGCTCTCAAGCAACTCACCCTGTTGCCGCATATTCTCGCCAACCGATCCCTCAAGAAACAGATCAGAAAGTTGGCTGAGCGTGATGACATGGAGACTGCCAAGATCCGGGAACTCTATGCCCAGTTGCTGGAAGACATCCTGACGGTGGCAGACGCCGTCAAGTCGAGGAAGGTACTCCATGCGCGCTGCGGAGATTCCTTGTCCAACCTCTTGAATTTACTGTCGGTCAGCGAGTTCATCAAGTCGGTCGAGACCCTCCTGGATCGGCCAAACGTTGGACTTCGGCAAAAGGTCCTCCGGGCACTAGAGACCCGTGTGGACAGCGAAGGGCAGGCAGATGTGCAGTCAAGGACTGCTCTCCTGGCATTCTTGCCACAGCTTACTGCTGTCATTCGTGACTCCGATGACATGCATTATAAGCACACCGCGGTCACTTGTGTTGACAAGATCTCCGAGAAGTACGGCAAGAAAGATGTGGAGGCTGTTGCTGCGGCCGCTGCCACTATTGCTGGCAAGCACTGTCTTGGCCAAGGAGACAGGCAACTGTGTATCATGGCACTCCTCTGCCTCGCCTCTCTGGTCGACGTGTTGCAAGATGGTATCGTCCCAGTCCTGCCGACTGCCATTCCGCAGGCTTTGGAGTTTCTTGACAGCGCCATAGATGGTGTTGACTCTGACGTTGAGCTACACACGGCCTGCTATGCTCTGATGACAGCCTTGGCTCAACACTTACCTTACATGATCTCCGGTGCTTACTTGGACCAATTGTTGGTCATATCGAACAAGTCGGCTGAAGCTCCATTGGAAGATGAGGATCACGACAGTCGCAGACAATGTCTGCACTTCCTCGCGAAGCAATTGGACGCCAAGGTTCTATTCACAGCATTGCAGAAGAACTGGACTTCTGCAATGACTACCGGATACTCGGTAAGTGTTTACCTGACTCGGATGCATGCGATGACAACTAACGAGGTGCAGGCCATCCGCGAATTTATCCTTGTGGTCGGCCTGGGCATCGACAAGCACTCTAAGTCGACAGTCGGAAAGAACGTGCCAGCGCTGTCAGCCACCTTCCTCGGTGCCTTCGACCTCCGCCGCCTGGAGCATGCTAAGGAAGGTGCAAATATGGCCACAGTGGCCGAACTGGAGGAGGCAGTCTCCGAAGTTGCTCTGAAGATGGTGTACAAGCTCAACGATGCCTCTTTCAGGCCGATCTTCTCTCAGCTCATCGATTGGGCTTGCTCCGGGTTGCCAAGAGGAGATACTTTGGGCGCCACCCTGCGGCAGCAGAGCGTCTTCGGTTTTCTCTTCAAGTTCTTTGAGAATCTAAAATCTATTGTGACGAGTTACTCCTCTTACGTCCTGGAGCCAGCGGCCAAGATCCTGGAAGAGACCGATCCCAAGGACACCGAGCAGCGCGAACTGTGGCGACGGGTACTGAGGACACTCACAAAGTGTTTCGAGCATGACCAAGACGATTTCTGGCAAGCACCGTCGCATTTCAATGCCGTGGGACCTGTGCTGGTCGAGCAGTTCCTGCACGCACCACACATCGAGCTCGACGAGGAGCTGAGTCCGGCCGTCGTGGAGCTCGCGGCCGCGGCGGATTCACAGGAGCACCAGAAAGAGCTGAACACGACTCTTCTGAAGCACCTCCGGTCTGAGACGGCGGCCGTCCGTCTGGCGGTTGTCAAGTGTGAGCAGGCTCTCGTGGACAAGGTCGGCGAGGAGTGGCTGGCTATGTTGCCCGAGATGCTGCCGTATATTAGTGAGCTGCAGGATGACGACGATGAGGTGGTGGATAGGGAGACGCATCGGTGGATCGTCAAGATTGAAGGAGTGTTGGGCGAGAGTCTGGATTCCATGCTCCAGTAATGGGTGGACTGAACCTGCGATGGTCGTCAGAATACGGCAGACACAGATAATGAAATAGATACCTGGCCAGACAGGATACTTTTATAAGCATGGCCTCCGATCGAATGCAGCATACATCCTTTCCTTTGTCGAATGTTCTTTTGTGACGGATAATTTCTCTCAAGACTGACGTCTAATGACCTTCTCAACCTCTCAGGCAGCTGTTGGGCGAGGTCACTCCCAAATGTCAACCATTGGCGAAGTGAGCGCGCCGGTCTGACTTCACACAAGATGCCAATGACAGTACCGGCAAGCCTTCGGCCCGT
Organism: Dendrostoma leiphaemia; assembly: GCA_026120015.1. Lineage (NCBI taxonomy): Eukaryota > Fungi > Ascomycota > Sordariomycetes > Diaporthales > Erythrogloeaceae > Dendrostoma > Dendrostoma leiphaemia. The sequence continues at coordinate 73,030 of JALRMF010000144.1, read as the reverse complement.
ACTTGGTGTCAGCGACAGCCGTCGAGATAGTGCTCACACTTGACGGCATAAACTTCCATAAGATGGGCGCGGCGTCTTAGATCCGGCTGAGATACAATGTTCGGAGACTGGAGCCGTGAAGCACCACACATCTTCGCGAATCTATGTGCACGCAGATTATCAAACTGCCTGGGCACCACATACATCACGGTCTGTAGGCATCTCGGGAGTGCATCTCGAACGACCTCGCCACCCCCGTCCGAATGGAAGCTGCCCAGCTCGGCGCACTGGTTCAGCTGGGCGTTCGAGGTCGGTTGCGAGGCAGCAAGGCTTCTCTACGCTCGTCAGCGGATCCGACGGCATCAAGGACCCAGATACTGTGGCTAGGTGAAGAGCTGCCCAAATGGGGTTTTGAGGACAACGAGGTGATCCCGGGGCTTATGAGACGGATGGACGCTGAGGTTGCAAACCCCACCCCCCCCCCCTCCGGTTCTTCAGGCGGCTAGCAGTTGTTTCCAAGTCAAAGTCGTGCTGAAGAGCCATCAACTGGTGTGGTCTTTTGTCATCCCATCCGTCTTCTCTGGAATCTGGTCCCATTTGTCGCGAAAGATCGGAAAGCCAAAAAGAACTGCACGTTTACTTTGAGTATTCCACTGCGTAATGTATTGAATGTACCACAGCCTTGAGGAATCCGTCCGCCGTCGAATTAAAGGGGAAAAAGCAGAGAGGAAAAAAAGAGAGAAAAAGAGCCGTCAAGCTGCAAGACAGCATGGCACGAGCCGCCTATAGTTTTGGCCTAAAGCACCCCCTCCCCCCGAGACAAAATTTTGTTTTGTTTCCTTCTCTGCAACAATGTAGGCTAAGAAATGTCGGGCTGTTCAGTGAGAATGTACCTCGAGAAGCATTGTTTGGTGTCTTCGCACGAAGTGAACGACACTGATGGTCGGTCGTCGTCGTTGGAACCAGGCGGAGAGCGGGTCCTAGGGTGACCCCTGAAGATCCAGCCTCGTGGTCTGCTTACGGTACTTGATGAGTAGTATGTACTGTAAGTGCTTCGTGAGTCTAAAATGTATCCTGCAAGAGCAAGGCGAGGCACGCGGGCCCGCGGTCTTGGGACTGCACTCAGCCTCGGCACCTCACAAGCCAACTGCCTGATTCGGGGTTTCGTGGCACATGCTAATGCAATCAATCTCCTTGTGCAGACCGAAAGAACGGAAAGAAGGGAGAAAAGAACTTGAAAAATTTCACTCGCGATTCCGGCCTGTGATCCAGTATTCTCTGGTCGATATGACAAGGACCCGAGCGATTCCGGCGAGGATCCTCCCGGAGCCTCAGCCATCAAGAGCCGCCTCCAATAACGTCACTGCGAACGACATGCGCCCCGGCTCCAGCGGAACCCAGCGGATTCCAGCCAAACCTGCCCTCCTTACCGGACCGCGGCCAAAGGCCGAATGAGCGAGATGGTAATCATCACGGCCCCCATTTATATACGGTGATTTTATTTTAGTACAAAAGTAGTTTGGTGCAAACCATCCTTGTCGACCCTTCTGATGCTGCTCTGTTCCGGGGGATGAAAATCGAGAATGGCACCGAAGTTCACACATCCAGCGGTTACACGAAAAGCCCTCTCAACGACAAGAAATTCGACAGACCGTTCTGCCGTGCGTTATTTCGCGTCATTGACCAGATCTGATGATGGTACGTACCGTACTCTCTCGTTCTATGAATGAGCTAGCTGCCAGCTTCGAAGGGGGAGGGGACGGAGATTATCAGCCATGATAGCGAGACCTGAACGTCTCAGGGCAACGAGAAAACCCCAAGAGAAGAAAAGGCCCGCGTTTTCTGGCCCGGTAGGATCGCGGTGAAAGGCCATACTTATGCAATGGTGGAAGAAGGCAGAGGACCGGAAGAGTAGGGCCTGCCCGGGGCGCTCCTATGGTCTCTCTGGCTGAGAATGTTCAGGCCTGGTTCCAGACTCGCACAAACATAGCCGCTAACACATAATTTTCAAGGCAAGAAAGAAAGAGTCGTAATTCTAGGCTCCGGTACGTCTGCACCCACGCCAAGTCCCCCCCCCCCCCAAGTTTCACACCCCATCTCGAGCTCTCTCTCACACCTTCAACAGGCTGGGCAGGCTATGCCTTCGCGCGCACGCTGGACCCCGCCAAATACGAACGGATCATCATCTCGCCGCGCTCCTACTTCGTCTTCACGCCCCTGCTGGCCTCCACGGCCGTCGGCACCCTCGAGTTCCGCGCGGCGCTCGAGTCCGTCCGCCGGCTGGGCAAGAACGTCAGCTTCCACCAGGGCTGGGCCGACGACGTCGACTTCGCCCGCAAGGTCGTGCGCGTCGAGGAGAACCGGGCCGCCGACGAGCTGGCGAGCCGCACGATCCTGCCGCCGCCGCCGCCGCCCCCCACCAAGCGGCAGCAGCAGCAGCAGCAGCAGGGCGGTGGTGAGGAGCGGCTGCAGGTCGAGCCGCCGCAGATCCCCAAGGGCCCTGTGACGGACGTGAGCTACGACAAGCTGGTGGTCGCCGTGGGCGCCTACAGCCAGACCTTTGGGATCGAGGGCGTCAGGCAGCATGCGCATTTCCTGCGGGACATTGGTGACGCGAGGAGGATCCGGCTGAGGGTGCTGTCTTTGTTTGAGCAGTGCGCGAGTCCGAGCATGTGTAAGTGCAGAAGAGAGCCCCCCCCTCGGGCCCCACAGGGCGGAAGGCTCGGCTCTGCGAGCACCGTCTGGGCCTCCCCTTGACTCTGATCTGTGATTACTGACCTCGCATAGCCGACGAATCTCGCCACAAGCTCCTTCACTTCGCCATCGTCGGAGGCGGTCCCACAGGCATCGAGTATGCCGGCGAGCTGCACGACCTGATCCGCGACGACCTGTCCAACATGTACCCGTCTCTCATGAAATATGTACAGATCACCGTTTATGACATCGCCCCCAAGATTCTTCCTATGTTCGATCAGGCACTTGCCTCATATGCAATGGTAAGCGCCCCCCCCCCCCCAACACTCTCCCTGTCTCCCTCTCATACGCGTTGTGCCCGGGATGGAAGAAGCCAAAGCAGAAGTAGAAACACCAAGACCAATTTACTCACTCAACGCTTTCCTCCCAAAACAGCGAGTGTTCAACCGCCAACACATCTCCATCAAGACGAAGCACTCGATCCAGCGCATCGCCCCGGACGCCGAGACGGGCGGCCTCGTGCTGAGCATCCAGGAGCACGGCGAGGTCGGCGCGGGCATCGTCGTCTGGAGCACGGGCCTCATGCAGAACCCCCTCGTCGAGAAGCTCCTGCGCACGCCCGTCACGAGGCCCGCCACGCCCGCCGACGGCGACTACCGGCTCGAGCGGGACCGCAAGACGGGCGGCATCGTGGTCGACGACCGCCTCCGGGCGCGGCTGGTCCCCGCCGCCTCCTCCTCCGACAGCGGCAGTCACAGCAGCAGCAGCAGCAGCAGCGGTCCGCAGCCGCCGGCCCACGTCCTTGACGACGTCTTCGTCATTGGCGACTGTGCGCTTATAAAGTCCCAGCCGAGCCTGCCTAAGACGGCGCAGGTGGCCTCGCAGGAAGCCGCGTTCCTGGCTAAGGCACTCAACAACAATTACAACAGCTCCGCCAGCAGCAGCAGCAACAGCCTGAACGAGGCGACCGGACCGTTCAAGTTTAAGAATCTGGGCACCCTGGCGTATCTGGGCAACTGGAAGGCGATCCACCAATCCTCCGCGGACCACCTGACCGGTTGGGCGGCGTGGGTGTTGTGGCGGACGGCTTACTTGACTCGGAGCATGAGTATGAAGAATAAGGTCTTGGTGCCTGTCTATGTGAGTTTATAGACCTCCTGAGCTTGGTGTTGTTGATCGACTTGTGTGATTGCTGACGTCCTTGCAAGTGGTTCGTGTCGTGGTGCTTTGGCAGAGATATTTCCAGGTTCTAGAGGCTTGAACCTCCGTATAGATTTATTAGCATAGACTGGGGAAATGGTATAAAGGAAGACTCGGCTCCATACCCTGCTCGTATACCTAAACACACGCCGGTTTATGGATTGACAGAAGGAGGATCGGCGCTGAAGACGAATGGATCGACACAGGCCGGAGCCGGACGACAAGAGCACCCTTACTTGCTAAATAGACACTATTAATACGAGCACAAAAGGTCCACAAATATAGAGTATATTAACGTTCTTGACTGGAACGTCGCTGTCCGTGTCTTGCTCAGTTGGAAACGTGCTTCAGACGCTGTGACAAAGACCGGTCAAGGCCGGGGGTATTAACGACATGATCTCATTCGAATAAGAAATAGTTGACCGGAACACAGTTCCAGTTTCAAGTACAAGGAAAGTCCAGCAAATTTACCGCTGGCTCTCACAATTGACCTTTACACCACCGCAATGGCCCTAAACGTGAACTCCTTCAACTGTTGCCCTATCGCAACGCCATTCCCTCTCCAACATCCAACACCGCACGCCCTATTTTGAACTGTATTGTTGATTTCGTCCATCGTCTTCGTCCCGATGAAATGGAATCACAATGGCCTGAAGCGCCAGGCCAAATGGAATACGTGCCAAACGAAACGAGCAGGGAATGAGTAAGCCCTCAAGAAATTCTGGATCAAATAAAAACAGTGCCAGAATGAGAGCGCAGCATACTTTGAAACAAGTGCATCATCGATGTCATGTTTCGTCAAGGTCGTGAGAGCGCTTCCAGGAACGGTTCTTCGTAGCAGGGGAAAGTCGATGAAGGCATAAGGTATACGCAAGCAGGACCCGCTCACCCCTTACACCAGGCTGCTCTTAGTGCGAGCGTGGCTGGGTCGGCGTCCCTCGTTACGCCGGCGCAAGGTATCCTCCCGCTTAAAGACGAGCTCACACCACTTGCCCTTGTTGCGAGGACCACCAAAGGTGTCATCCTCGTTTGCGAGACTGTCACGACCGATGACGTCCGCCAGGGCCTTCATCCAACCCTCTTTGTCAGCCTCGTTATCGGCGTAGAAGTCGATGATCTCGCCATTGTTGAATCGGATGCGGAAACCCTCCTCGACAAACATGTAGCCCTCTTCCTCTTCAGCAAATGCTGAGCGGCGCCGCTTCCCGTTCTTGCCGGTTGTCTCCTTCTCGATCAAGGCCCGACGGTCATCGATGAGGCGCTTCGCATTTGCGAGGTTGATGGTAGCACGCGGTTGACGTGTGGCCTCATGATAGGCGGTCAACTTGGTGCCAACAAGCTTGAAGTGGCGGCGGCGCCAGAACTACGAAGCGAAGTAGTTAGTAAAGAGCATGTGATCCGCGAGTTCACGACATGTGTGTACTTACGGGACAGTCACCGCCCTGTTGGCTCAGAGGGCCCTCCCAGTTGCGGGAACGTCGCTCTTCAGCCGCCTTCATCTCACGGATGCACGAGTTCATGCTCTTGGGCATGTCTTCGTCAGTAGATCCCTTGGGTCTTGGGACGAACAGGAGCTGCAGCTCGAGCTTGCCGATCTTATACGGAGCCTTCCGAACAACGGAGTTGCTACCTCGCTTGCTCTTGACGCTCGATGCGAAGCCGGCTTCCTCGGTCGCCCACTCGTTGAAGCAAGCCACATCGACGACATATGGACGGCCAAAGCACCGCGTTTCGTGCTCTTTGAGACAGACGTAAGCACGAGCAAAGCTGCCGTCGTCTGCGGCAAGGGGTGACAGAAGATCCCAGGCAGTGGGGTTGGCTGCAATCTTTCTGGCGTGAGCCTCGCGCTGCTGTTGTGCCAATCGCTCGTCCTCTTCCCTTTGGCGCAGCTCCATCTCCTTGCGCTTCTTCGGAGACGCAAACACTCTGCTGAAGGTCGACGTCTTTGCTTTGCGGGGTGAGCTCTGAGACTGGACGAGCCTCTGTGGAGGAGGCTGCTCAAGCTTGACGTTCAGGGTCAGCTGGAACTCCAGGTCATTCGGGACAACCAGCTCAAATTCTTGACCGATGGGTGCATTTCTCGCCAACTCAAGCCACGCCGTGGTGACACAGTGAACGCCGTTATCAAGGGTTAGGCTGAACCAGGTGCGCTCGCCTGTGACTGTTAGCTGACGTGTCTAGACGGACTGCGGGCTGTGCACTCACTCTTGGGAATGGGCAAGTCGAGATCCTTGACGCCCAAAACTTTGACGAAAAGTCGGCCGCGCTCGCCATTATCGTCTCCAGCGGTGTCAGCAGTGATCTCCTCTTCGGCCACAGAGGTCATTGGCGCCGCGTTGCTCTCCCGGCCGGGCATCGGGGGAACAGGCCCAGTCGTGACAGGTCTCCTCTTAAGGCTCTTCTTCCTCATCTGGCCATTCCAAGGCTCAACTGTCCATGATTGAGGACGGTGTTGTTTAACTGGAGAGTTGCCAGCAGAGCGGGACGCAGGGCGCATGTCCTCGGTATCTTTGTCGCTGGCTGTGACGACTTTTGTATTCTGGCGCATCAAGTAGCCACGCTGTTTACGAGGAGTGCTGTTAGCATCGATCATGGCTGGAGCTGTCTGCTTCGCAAGCCTGGCTCTAGACGCTTGTCTGGACAGAGTCTGGCTGGTAGGATTGGAGGACTGTTGAAAAGAAACTGGTTGGAACGCCACCTTTTGTGCCTCAATGACCCGCTCAAAATCGTCATCGAGACTGAGACCAAGATCGAAATCCAACGTGAGGCTTCGGCTCTTGAAGCTGGGGTGTCGCATCATGTAGTCATCCGTGGACGCGCTTGGGGCAAGGTGCTGCTGACCGTCATAGGTGCGAGACAGGCGACTCTGGTGACGTTCGGGAACATTTGGCATATCGGGGACCTCGCGGCTAACGATGCGTCTCTGCTCGCGCATTGTCTCGATGTCAGCAGGTGTGGCAGAGGGGCGAGTCTTGAGTTTCGACCCAGAGGCGGATTTGATGGTGGCAGTAGTCTCTGGAATGGCCGGTGAGACACGCGCCTCCTCCTCGGGCTCTGGCAGAGGGCGATGGATGACGGAATCTGGCGTCTTCGGCTCGTCTTCATACTCGTCTGGCTCACCCCATCCAGTTCCATCATACTCGGGCTTCGAGGTCAGGTGCTGCGGCGTCGAGGGTCGCTGTGAAGGTTCAGCAGCTTCGGCCAGCTGGGGCTTCTCGGTCTCTGTTGGCTTGGGAAGCATGAATGGTTGCAAATCATCAGTGAAGGGGTTGTGCTTCTGGTTGACCAGGCCGTCCGCCTGAAGACGCTCCGTAATGGTATCAAGGGAGGATTCCTTCTGCTCCGGAGAGACCGCACGTGGGGTTGTGACTTGGTCTTCCTCGCTCTTCTCATCGGTAGGAGTTGGTGCTTGGCCAGGGTGGGTGTAGTCGCTAATAGAATAGTCGTCCTTGTCGGTACCATCATCAATCTCGCTGTCGAGATCGTCCGCCTCAGATTCAGATCGTTGGTACTGATCAATGATCGAGTCACCGTCTTCGTACTCCTGATTTGACTGCGCATCGGACACGGCCTCGTCCATGTCGCCGTCTTCCGTGCTTGGGATGGGAACATCGGGATCCAATGGGAGAGGACGCTCTGGAGAGCTAGGAGGGGATGAGAAGTTGTAATCGGATTCCCGCTGTGTACCCTTGTTACCATCCACTCTCCGCAAAATGGACTCGCGCGAGATCTGTGCCGGAAGCTGATAGTCACCCAGTTCACCGAGGGTGTCGTCCTCCTCACCAGCTGCGTCGTCGTCGTGCAGATCCTGCTCAGGCTCAGGCTCTGTGGCCTGGCTGTCGGCGCGATCGCGAGTTCCTGCACGCCTCAACCGACGTTCACGCTGTTGTTCAGCAGCCGACTTGCTATCATCCGACAGCATCATCAGCTTCAGTCGCTCCTCGAGCGTCATTTTGCCATTACCAATGTTTTGGATGTCAGCTTTGGAGAAGGACGATGCTGGGGGTGGAGATGGAAGCGTTCGCTGGGAACCAATCATGCGCTCAGCAGTCGCAGACAGGCCTGTAGAAGAGTTGGAGTTCCGTCTCTCACTGTTGAACCCAGGGGGGGGTGGCAGAGGAGGAAGAGGCCTGTGGTCCCCGTTCGAGTTGCGTGAGTCCGAGCGGTCTTGCTGAGGGAACCCAGGATGCGCAAAGTTCGAGAAGTCCTCGGGCATGGAGTTGTCGCGGAAACCGCCCTCAAAAGTGTTGGTCAGTTCCTGACGCCAGTCATCAGGCAGAACAACGGGAGTCTTGGCGAGGTCCTCGAGGGAAGCATCGAAGCTGTCCTCGTGGGCATCACTGCCAATGACGTAGTGGTCATCATCGTCGTCATCCTCAGAGGAGGCATAGCTGCCTTCTCGAGAATTGGTGCCGATGGATGAGATGTCTGGAGTCGCCATCTCGTACTCGTTCACCTGTGGAGGTGCGGCATCGAAAGTAACGCTCTTGGCGTGGCGGTGGAGATACCTTCCGGAGGGAAGCTCGCGCCCGTCGTAAGAGCCATCGTCTGACTCCTGGCCGTTGTCCTTGTCAAGGCTGGATCTGAAGCGGCTCGTGGCGAGGGAAGACTTGGTCGGGGATGCCTGGTCTCTGCTGGCTGGTCGCGGGCCATTAAGGGGAGGACTGCGAGTCAAGGGAGGTGATCGGGTCACAGGAGGAGGCGACTTGGGGTTGTATATGGGGATCCTGGTCTGGCTCTCGGATCGACCATGACCGAAAGCCTTGTTGTCGCGATATCCGCTGATGCCAGTTCCGCCGTACGCATTGCCTTGAACCTTGGACAGAGGGCGCTCGACCTGGGGTATCTTTGTGGGGTCGTACTCCTGCTTGGCCTCTAGGGCGAGGATGTTGCTGTTCTTGACACGGGATGCCTTCTGAAGACGCTCGATGGAGCTGCGGCGGGTTGGAGACGGTGAGCCCCGGCCGTACAAGCTGTTCTCGGTATTCTTATTCTGCCAGAACAGGCGGGGTGATGAGGTGCCGTCCAGCGGTGAGCTCTGGAACGGGGAGGAGTCAGTGTTCAGGGCCATCTTTTGAGACTGGGCTTGTCAGTAAGGATCATCAGGAGGAGAAGGTGCCAAACGAGGGGCATTTCCTGACCTTAGCAGCAGCCTGCTTCCAACTGGGAGAGTTTCGTCGCTTTTCTGATGGAGAGATCTCAGATAGAGGGCGAGGGGTGGAGCCCGACATCCTGCTGGGAGACGAGGAATTATTCTTCGCTAGTCGCAAAGGCTGCACCTGGCAAAAGTTAGACATCTGAGGCCCATAGCTACCATTCCAGGAGGTTATCACAACAGGTGTGGTGGGAGAAAAGCTTACAGGTCCCGATGTTTCCATCAGTCTGCGTCCTACAACTCCTCGCTCAGGTTCGCAACATGCAGTTTTCCAGGGGGTGAGAAAAAAACAAAAAAGTGAGGTTGGGTTGTTGTGTTGTTGGATGCGACAGCCTTGATTGATGGTGTGCACAAGGGTGCCTGGGGGACAAGGTGGAGTGGAAAAGGGTGTGGCTGGTATCAGTGCCTTGACGCGCTACTTGTCGAAGCTGATTCGACGATGCGCGACAGAGAAGTTGAGATGCGAAGAGGAAACCTTGAATCAAGGTACAGACAAGGTGGTGAAAGCTGGAGGTCTGTAGGAAAATGAACCAATCCTATCTATGGTCTGCAAGACGCGGACGAACAACAATATCGTGCGATGATATCAATCAATGTTCAGCCTTGTTGTTGAAGGTACTTGTGGTGCCGATCTGCAAAGGATGATCCAGGTAACGAAGACACACGGAAGGAAAGGGAGAAAAGACGTCGAAGTTGAAAGTCAAACCTGGCCAGTCGAGAGATTGGTGACGACGGAAAGAGAGAATTGGGTTCAAAGGATGGACCAGGTCAAGGAGGTTTTTGATCCAGGAAATGCAGGTTGCGCCTTTCCCAAGTTTCGGGCCGAACACGTCCAGTCGAACCTGAAGGTGCGACGATGGGGGAGAGAGCTAGGGTGAGCTGGGGTGTGCAGGGATTGTGATTGGCTTGGGAAGCGTGTAAGCCGGACAGCGGTAAACACAGGGGAGGGCGTTACCCCAGCGACCCACTTGAGCTGCTGCTTTTTTTGGAGCCTACCCACAGGTTGAACAGCAAAAGGTTCCATTCAAGGTTTTGATGATCTACGCTAAGACGAACAAGTAGTACAACATGGCAAGAGATACACGGCACTTGGGTTGGCACAGCTGAAGCGAGGTTGATCTGCGCGTTTCAGCATTTTGAGAAATACATTTGAATTCTCCAGAAGACATTTCTGTTCTTCAGTAAAACTTTCCATCTGACGGGGCCACACGAGACGAACATGAACATAAACAAAGCCTATCAATGGGTGGCTGGGGATGATGTTCTACTCTGTACAAAGTAAGTAGAGACAGACCATGGCAGTGCAACCAAGAAGAAACTAACACGGAATATTTCATCGCCCAGTCGCGAGTTGTCTGTACGTCTGCCTTGGTCCTGGAGGGTGGGGTCTGGGGCTGCAAGCACTGAAGTCGCCGCCCCTCCCAGCACAGTGGCCCAGCCAATCCTACAGGAAGAATGGCCCGCTTCCTGCAGGTGACCTGCAACACCAGCCTTCGAATTATCATCGTGTGACAAGGCCGCTGCACAATATGATTGTTTACCCCCTGGCGCCTTCACCTCCCCTTCTACTTTGTACTCTATCTGGTACTCCCGTATCGACTCATATCCTCGATTTGTTTCACCACAGCATGTCTGTTCTCTCATCCACCTGCGAGGACGAGGGTGAGGTTGACAACCCGCACCTGCATGTGCATCTGTCGACATCCACTCTCAGGGCAATCCCGCATTAGGTAGCCTTGCGGCACATGCCAGAATTCAGTGCCTGGTTCCACCCCATACAAAGTACCTAGGTATACAATCTAAGAACCTTTGACCATGTCACCACCAGACTGGATACTCTACGGGACATCCGGCAGAGAGTAACTCCCGAGGCACTCGAAGTAACATGATCCCAGAAAACGCCAGCATCTCCCGGCCGGCTTTCGTCCGTCTCTACGACGCTACATAGTACCGACAAGGTGCAATGCCCGTTGATGTAGTGCCTGGAGCCGGCGGAACCAGCCACAGCGGTCTGTGTTCTCAGCTCCAGCAGCCACCTACTAGTAACTTACCTCTTCGCAGCCCGGTCCAGCCTCACATCATGTTCTCATCAACGAGGAATTTTCTAGGTAGATGTCGTAGACTTCGGGATTGTTCCTACTGCTTCGATACGAGCTGCCACAAGTTTTTGAACACCGCTACTGCGGACCAGACTCAAACGGCCCGGGTGCATTGCACCAGGGCACGACGAGGCTCACCATCCCAGACTTGCTCAATCTCCCCGACGGGCAAAGCCTATTCGCAATTCGGAGTTCCAGTGGGGGTGCCAATGTTTCCTCGCTGACAGCGTCTCTGCATTCCCACCTCGGCAGGTTCGGACACGACTTATTACCTAGGTACCTAGGTATTGCTCAGATCTTCCTTGTGAGTGCTACCTCTTCCGCCAAGCCTGCCTCGCGACATCTCCGACCTGGCCATATGCCAAACGGGCGTTTCGTATTCGCGATGTCCCCTTGGCTCTATGCGATCCTGAGGAGGGCAGGTGAGGCTGAAGGAGCTCGTTCTGTCAGAGTTGGAGAATGGCGACGCCACCGCGACCTTCATCAGAAAGGCATTCACCCGGGCTGAAGAGGAATCTTCGGAGTCATGTGCGTGTCACGAGTGGATGCTGAGGAAACGCGCGCTTCTAATGTTAAACAGATGGAATTCTATGATGTGCCTTCTACCAACGTGTCATCAAAAAGTGCCATTCCCAATCCCAGTAGCAGTCTTCGCATCGAGCGCCGGCCACGCGAGAACTCCCTGCTGACCCCGAAACCCCGCATCCCCGGTTCAATCTCCCATGAACGGAGGCCATATTTGTACATGCTTCATTACGTGATAGTGACAGGTTTATGGTTGCCTTTCTTGGTGTCCTTTTCTCTTTATATGAGTCTCTCCTCTCTTCACACTGTGTGGCGGGGGTATCAAATTACGCTCAATCGTCCTCCTCGGCAACGGCCTTCTGCGCCAGGTAGTAGCGGTTCGCGCCCTTGTCGTCACGCTCGTGCTCGATGGCCACCTTGCCGAGCTGCGTGATGATGTTCTCGATCATCGTGTCGGCCTTGCTCCTCTTCTTGCGGCCGAGGTTGTCGAGGGCGCTCCAGCCCGTCATGACGTAGTACACGATGGCGATGACGATGGTCACGGCGATCGAGTAGCACCACACCACCACGATGGTGACGATGTCGGTGCGCCCGTTCTCGGACAGCGAGGACGACACGGTCGCGGGGATCGTTGTCGAGTCGGACGCCGCGCCGGTGAACCAGCCGAAGACGCAGAACAGCGTCGCGAGCACGTCCACGCCGAAGATGGCCATGACGAGCTGGAACGAGGGCAGGGTCTCGAAGCCGCGGGTGACGAAGATGAGCCAGTTCTCTGTGAGCGACACCTCGAGGAACAGAATGCCCTGGACGGAGCCGAAGTTTTGGATGACACCACCATCATTGAGCCAGAGGGTTCCGCGGAGGATCCAGGTGCCGGCGGCGAGCAGGGTGCCGAGGACAACAGAGATGATCCAGATCTTGGGCAGCTGCCACTCGACCGGACGGCGCTCAAAGTGGGCATTGTCGTAGGCGACGGCGATGGTGGCAAGATCAGCGAACAGAGCAAGGAAGACGATCAGGTCGACACGGATGGTTTCGTTGATGGCGATCATAGAAGTGACAAGGTACAGCTCCAAGTGCAGGCAAAGAGCGATACGGTACTGAATATAGGCCTTCATGCGCTGGAAGATCTGGCGGGAGATCTTGATGGCGGAGACAATAGTGGACAGACCAGGAGCGAGGAAGACGATATCGGCGGCCGCCTGGGCAGCCTCTGTGGCGCCCTCGACGGCGATACCGCAGTCAGACTTCTTCAGGGAGGGGGCGTCGTTGACACCATCACCAGTCATAGCACTGTATCAATCAGAGTCAGTAATGTGCGATGGTTTGTGGCATCGGAAAACAAGGAATCTACTTACGTCAAGTGGCCACGCTGCTGAAGCATCTCCACGACCTTGTACTTGTGCTCAGGGAACACCTCAGCGAAGCCATCAGCGCGCTCGCAAAGGTCGTAGATGGAGTTGCCAGCCATGTCGCTGTGCAGCAGCTTGTCCGAGTTGTACACCTTGGTTCCGAGGGCCAGCATGCGGCAGGTCTCCTTGGCGATGGCGATGGCATCACCAGTCAACATCTTGACCTGCAGACCCAGGGTCTGAGCGTCGGCGATGGTCTGGGCGGTATCAGAGCGGGGAGGGTCGAAGAGAGACAGCATGCCGAGCATTTGCCAGGGACCGTCGGCCTCACGGACAGCGACAGCCAGGGAACGGAAACCACGGCGGGCGAACTCGGTGGCCTTGTTCTTGAAAAGCTCACTCTGCTCGGGGGTAACATTGCAGCTCTTGAGGACAGCGTTGGGAGCACCCTTGCAGCACTCGTACTTGACGCCATTGTAGGTGCAGTAAGAAGTGATACGCTTGGACACGGGGTCGAAGGGCATGAACTTCTCAGTAGTCCAACCCTCGGAGATCATATCCTTGGCCTTGGGGTAACGCTTCAGGGTCAGAATGGTGATCTTGTCGATGGGATCAAGAGCCTTGACGTTGTGGCTGGAAGCGAGAGCAGCGACGGCCATCATCCAGTTGACGTCGACGCCTTCCATCAGGAATGGCTCGCGAACCGAAAGCTGGTTGGCGGTCAGAGTGCCGGTCTTGTCGGAGCAGAGGATATCGACACCGGCAAGAGACTCGATGGCGGTGAGCTTTTGCACGATGGCCTTCTCCTGGGCGAGGTAGGCAGCACCGACGGCCAGGGTGGTAGTCGTAACGACGGGCAGACCGACGGGTACACCAATGATCAGAAGAATAAGCAGGTAGTGCAACAAGTTGGTAGAGTCCTCAGGCGATCCGACGATGCTCAGGTTGCGGTAGAAACCGCCAATCCAGGCAGCGAGGGTGAAGAGGACGACCAGGACGAGAAGCGCAGTTCCGATGGAGTTCATGATGGCCTTGAAGTGACCCTGGTCCTGAGCACCCTGGACGAGAGACGCGGTCTTGCCGACGAAAGACGACTGAGCACCGCAGGTGACAACACCGTAGGCCTTGCCGCGCTTGCAACCGGTAGTGTAATAGACGACGTCTGTCATGTACTTGTCGACGGCAAGAGACTCGCCAGTGATGGCAGACTGATCAATGGCCACGATTGGGTGTCCGATGTGGTGGGGAGTACCCTCCTCGTCATCTTCATCGAACTTCTCACCGCGAGGCGAAGTGACGTCTTGAGCATTCAGCTCAGCCTTGTACTGGTTGAATCCTTCCATGCCCGTCTCGTAGTCGCAGATCAGCCGAGCATCAGCGGGGACGACGGTGCCTTCCTCAATGACGACCTGAAAAACACTGTCAGCGCTTTTCCAACCGCGAGTTGTTGCCTTCTGGAGGCTTTGAAACTCACGATATCGCCAGGAACGAGCTCCCGGGCCTTGACCTCTTCCTCACGACCGTTGCGGACAGCAATAGCTTTCATGGAGATGTCTCCCTTCAAGCTGGCGACGACGTCGGCAGCTTGCTTCTCTTGGTACCAACCGACAATAGCGTTGAGCATGAGAATAGCGATAATCACGGCGGCGTCTATCCAGTCGCGCAGACCAAATGCTATTATAGCAGCGGCCTCCATGACATACAGAATTGGACCTTGGAAGAAGCCGATGAATTTGAGCAACTGTGATAGTGTCAGTGGTGTTATGGTGGCGTCGTGTTGTGAAACCACGAGGACTCACCATGTTCTCCTTTTCAGCTGACAGCTCGTTCCAACCAGACTGTTTGCGTCTTCTGTCGATCTCGGCCGTGTTGAGACCTTCTCTCATGTCCGTGTTGAGCCAGTCGGTGGGCGTGACGAAGTCGCTGAACTTCTTGCCCGCGGCGGCGCCGCCACCCTTCCACCATGGCTTCTTCTTCGGCTCGACTTCCTCCTCCTCGATGCCTTCGGCGTGAGGATCCCGGTAGGTGTCGATGTAGCGGATCAGGCTGCTACGGGTCAGCACGTTGAGACGAGATATCGAGGACTACAGGGGCCCACACTCACGATCGGTACTCGTCCGTGGCTACACCACCCGGCTTGGCATTGGCGGCGACATCAAGGCTGGCGTACACGTTCTGAGTTTCCGGAAGGAAACGCCCAGCCTCTATGTCGTTGTCCTGATCATATTGTGGGATTGGAGACCCCTTCGACCCGAAGGCCTTCATCTTCTTGAAGTTGGGAGCCATGGGGGCCCGAATGGTTTACAGGCCAGCTGTAGTGGCAGAAGGAAAACACTAAACAGAAAGGAAGACGGATGGAGGAGGAGAGATGGGAAGGGCACGATCCACCGGTAGAGTGGGCAAGGGCTAAGACGACATGATCGAGCCAACGTCGGACAAACCGGCGGGAAACGAAGTCCTTATATGCCATGGACCACCTCGATGAGAGGTTTTTTGGTATTTGGCCGGCACAATCCATATCCTCAAACGCAGCTTGGGTCTGGGTCGTAGGAGTGATCTTCGTGGCAACTCTTCCAGCTCACGGACCCGGACAAGGGTTCTCGTGCCTCGACCACACATCCATACCGGTCTGTTTGCGCCGGAGGTACGCCCTTCTTGAATGGCGCAGCCCTATGCCGCATTCGAATGTGCCTTTCTCGGCAAAGTCAATACCTGATATAAATAACCTTCAATCAGATTTGATATCCCTCTACAAACGCCCCGACACCGACATTGGATGTCACTCTCCGATTTCTGGGCATGTATTGGACTGATCTCTATCACGCCTTGGTATACTGCGTAGAGAATGGAAGAAAGACGGGATTCGCGAGACCTCAGATGGATCCGCCTCCACCCTTCCCCAGGCCAGGCGAAGAACCAGTACCTAGCTCCCGGAGGCGCGCAGCCTGTCCTCGTCTTCTAGGGGTCGCTGGTCCGTTTCAATAGAGGCAGGTATCCTTGAGGTCCCGGGCGCGGGCAGGGGAAGGCCAGCAGTGATCGTGAGCAGGGCTTCGGTACGCAGCAAGTGGGATAAAATGCCTCAACCGCGAGGGTGACGGCGGCACCGTGAGTGCGAGAACGGGGAGCTCCAAGGAGCTCAGAAGTTTCGACTTCTGATCCAGGTGAGTGGAGCCCTGCCCAGCCAGGCCTGTCCTCCATGGGTGACCGAAGAGGCTGAAACCCCGCGCAGGACCTGGTCTTGGCGTATGTACAACAGCCGGGGTGGCGACGTACTAGGCCACGGAGAAACGCCTGAGTCTCCGCCGCAATCCCATATGCCCAAGACTTTTCGTGTCCCGCCAAGTCAACTTGGCGACTGACGAGAAGCTTGTCAGTGCGAGGACGCAAGCGCCTGCTCAGACGCATCCTCGCGCATCGTGGGTCCACGCGTCGCCAAATGGAGATCGGCGGGGGAAGAAACGTCGGACTGGTCGTCAAGACGTCTTGGTACTATACATCACAATGTAAATGCTCGGCGCCGGGACTTGCCAAGCCAGGCGGAGGAGCCAGTCAACCACTGCTACCTAGAGAGTGATGAACATTGTTGTATAACAATGTTTGTACCCCCTGTAATAAGTATAGTATAGGCGCATGTGAACTGAGCTGGTACCTGTCCAATATCAACCGGGAGGACCTCGGGAGACGAATCAGATGGACGAGTACCGACCTACACCCTCGTGGAGAGGATGCCGCATCGGACGAAAGCATGGACTTGACAACTCATCTCCGCGACTTTGTAATGGCGAGCAGAACAATCGGGTACGCCAGTGAAAGCTGTTACGCGACCATGAAAGGCAAGGGCGAAAATATACGTACACCAGATGCACTGAGCAGCATCGGCATCTGTAGCCGGCTCGACCCTGACACCAATTGAGCGGAAACGTTCTAGAAGGAGCAATGATGGCCCGTTCAGGAAAACGACTGAGACAGGACAGTACGGGTCTGGAGAAGTACAGTATGAGAGCTGACTCGTCGAGTTCTTACTGGTCGCGGGAGATCATCTTGGTCGAAACGCACGCCGCTCCTGACAAAACAGTGGGGGACACGGCCTTCATCCGATGCAAGACGGGGGGGGGGGTGTGTTTCCTTTCCTTTTTGCCGCGCTGGGGTCGCCTAGGGAAGCATTGCCAGCGAGCCGGGGGCTGACTGAGTGGGCGTGAAACATGCACCAATTTTCCGTTAGTTTTTATTATTTTTCATTTTTTATTCTCGCTTTATTTCCGGAGTAGACATGGGCACGAGCTTTTGCGTGGTGGTAACGGAGGGCAGTTCTCGGACCTTTTTTCTGCAGGAGGAACATGCCCTGTGCTTCGAGTCATCGTGGGGAATCCTCGACCTCGACGAGACTCCTCGGTCGTCTCGACATGGTTTGGAGGCTTGACCAAGTGGAAATTTGAGACGGGCTGGACGCTTCTCTTCCTGAGCGAGGCATTTGAGACCAATTGAACTTTGCAACGTCGTTGAGATTAGCAGTCCAAGCGCTGCCGCGAAAGCGGATTACGACGGTAGGGTTTTTATCTCTCGGATACGGGGGCAAAGTTGGCGTTCGGTGAGCGCAGTCTGACCCTTGGCGTTATGAAAGGCTCATAGGTCGGCGCGTCGGATGGAAACAACCTTCCCGCAAGAAGTTCGGCGCGTTGTGACAGCTGATCGACTGTGAGCCGATGTCGACTTGCCTGCTTGGTAGTGGTGATCTTCACGTTGACGGACTGAACCAAGCATGCAAGCTGACCTGTGAGGCATTGAGACAGGTTCGCTCGCCGTAGGCTCGCCTAATGTCTACGACACGATTGGACAGTCTGCGGATCTTGGTCAGGGTGTCGGTGTCGGCCTCGCTTTGTCGTCGTGGGCAACCGGACTCGATCCAGGGCTGGGCAGGTTTCAAAGCGACCATTGGCGCGTGTGGCATGCCCAGTCCTGGAGTCTGGCCGCGGTGAGGAGCCAGACTCCCACACAGGCGTCCGACACGCCAAGAATCTTGGGACGACTAGAGCTTAAAGGGCAGGATGGGATTGCCGACGGCCGCACTGGCTAAGCGGATCCCTGTTTCGCCATGCCTTCAGACGTCTTGCACCTCGGTGACGGTGCATCGCTGGCATTGATGCAACAACTTTTCGACGCCAAGAAACCCGCGGACAAGTTTTCGAGTCTCGAAGATGCAGCCGCACCAGTGATCAACATTGCGTGCATTTGGCTCATCGTTTTCTTGGCTTGGGACCAACCGCACGTGTGAGCTTCGAGGAGCCATAGCAGGTGCAAGGCAAAACTCGAGAAGTCGAGAAGACGTGGTAGGAGAGTGGAATTGAGGCTCTTCGGACGCGAAGTCGAGGTGCATGCGCCTTGGCAGGGATACTGCGAATTGGTCTACAGACGTACCCGCCAGCCTGCGTCCCTTCGTTTAATTCGTTCAATTTGTAGGGTCTAGGCGGGGGTCTTGGGTCCGCTTATCGATAAGCTGAACTCTATTGGGCAGGCAAGAAAAAATTACTTGCGACTTCACTTCGCGCCTACCCGTGCTCTGCATTGTGCACTGCGAGTCCACACGCCTTTCGACCTTGCCATCTTGTCACCCAAACGGGGAAAATTCGAGATTCACCGTGTTGCTTGCCAGGATGAAACGCAAATTAGACGACAAGAACGAGCCGGTCGCCGCTATCCAGAGTCTCCCGAGCCAGGACCAAGACCCAGACCGGCCTGACACATCTGGGGAAAACATCACGCGCAGTCCCGGATTTGCAGATCTTGGACTCGATCCCCGACTGCTCCAAGCTATTGCCAACCAGAAGTATCAGACGCCTACGCTCGTCCAGTCCAAAGTCGTCCCCCTGGCCCTGAATGGCCAAGATGTGCTTGCCAAAGCCAAGACAGGCTCCGGGAAGACCGCGGCCTACCTCTTACCCGTCCTGCATAGCATTCTGAAGCGGAAACAGGTATGTTGGGTTTCCCCCGCCTCCTCTATGGCTGAGATCAGAGTGTCTTGGGCCTGTGTCGCAATTTCTGACTTGAACCAGATCGACGCTACAACGCTCACTGCCGCCCTTATACTGGTCCCGACTCGGGAGCTTGCCGACCAAGTCTTGAGGAACATCGACCAGTTCTCCTCCTTTTGCGCCAAGGATGTTCAGGCCGTCAAGCTCACCGACCAAGTCACCGATGCCGTCCAGCGATCCATCCTCTCGAGCGGTCCTGACATTGTCATATCTACACCTGCAAGAGCGTGGCAGAACATCAGTAATGGAGCGCTCTCCGTGGAAGGCCTTACGCACCTGGTCCTCGACGAGGCCGACCTCGTGCTCTCATACGGCTACGACGAGGACCTCCAGAACGTTGCCCGCTCCATACCGAAGGGTCTCCAGACCATCCTCATGTCTGCAACTTTGACCACCGACGTAGACACCGTGCAGGGTTTGTTTTGTCGAGACCCGAAAGTACTCGATCTGGAGGAACCGGAGGCGGAAGGCGAAGGCGTCTCGCAATACTTTGTCAAGTGCGTGTATCGATTGCGTGGCTCGCAGAGGTGACGAAAGCTAATCACCTTGCAGGTGTGGCGAAGACGAGAAGTTTCTCTTGGCCTACGTGATCTTCAAGCTCCAGCTGATGAAAGGCAAATGTAAGTTGTTGGAGAGCCAGTAAAGCAATTTAAAGTTTCACTCAGGAGGACGTACTGACGTATTTGGCGACAGGCATCATCTTCGTCGCAGACGTGGACCGTTGTTACCGACTACGCCTCTATTTTGAGCAGTTCGGCATTCGGGCCGCTATCCTGAACTCAGAGCTGCCAGTCAACTCGAGATTGCATGTGGTCGAACAGTTCAACAAGAATGTAGGTCTGAATCCTGCCTTGGCATGCCGTCATGGTCTTGGTGCCGACGTGGCTGATCAAGTATCTCTCAAGGTCTACGATATCATAATATGTTCGGACGAGAACGAAGTTCTCGGAGACGAGGACCAGACAGGCGAGGAAACACAAAAGAGCGAGAAGATCGACGATGGCGAAAAGGGAGAAGCTCGGCCCAAGAAGAAGCAGCGAAAGTTGTCCAAGCGGGACAGACTCGAGTACGGAGTGTCGCGAGGCATTGACTTCCAGCACGTGTCAGCCGTTATCAACTTCGACTTCCCGACATCCTCCAAGTCTTACACACACAGAATCGGTCGCACAGCACGAGCAGGTCAAAGAGGCATGGCTCTCTCATTCGTGGTGCCCAAAGAGCAGTTTCGGAAGCATAAACCAACGTCTGTTGACACTGCCGAGCACGATGAGAAAATCCTCGCCAAGGTTATTCGTCAGCAACAGAAGCGTGGCAAGGACGTCAAGCCATACGTCTTCGACATGAAGCAGGTCGAAAACTTCAGATACAGAATGAACGACGCTCTGCGCGCTGTGACCAAGACCAGTATCAGAGAAGCCAGGACAAGGGAGCTGAGGCAAGAGCTGCTCAAGAGCGAGCGGCTCAAACGTCACTTTGAGGAAAATCCAGCGGACTTGGATCACCTGCGGCACGACGGCGAGCTTCGTGCGGCACGAACTCAGCCTCACCTGCGTGCCAAGAACGTTCCCGATTACCTACTACCAAAGGAGGGTCGGAAAGCGCTCACGGCGGATCAGGTTGGCTTTGTCCCCCTCAGGAAGGCAGGCGACCACAAGAACCGGCGATCCAAGTTCTTCAAGACGAAGGGCAAGAAGACGGGCGGCCGCAAGTCAGACCCTCTGCGAACGTTCAAAGCCCGGAAGAAGACGAAATGAGTAGAGGGAATCCACGACATAGCAGTTGAGAGCATGAATTGATACCCTTGGACATGACCGCTTTCTGGAAGTGACGCGTCTTCCCTACGAAAAGCGCGTGACCTAAACACATTCAGACTGGGGAGTTCCGTGTTAATTAGGCCACTGCATTCATTCATTGAGCGGCCGAAGGCCTCTGCCTCAGACCACCTCTAGGCCGCCCAGCTCGGCGCAGCGACGCCGCCGGAGACCAACCGATGGCCCCCCCCCCTTGCTGCAAGGCGTGTAGGGGACCCCAGTCTGTCAACGTCGAAGGTGACGACGGCAGAAATCAGCCTCATCTGGCGACCCAGAATTTTCAGCCATGGCTTCTTCGATACAAAGCCTGAAAGATTTTCCCAGGAGAATTGACCCGGCTGGTTCGATATCGTCAGACCTTGACTTTGTAGAGAATACGCCCGATGTTATACGAATGCAAGTTTGCCTGTTCCAGGACCTGAATGGGGTTGCCGAAAATAAATCCTGTGGCGGGCGAGCCGTACAGCGATGATCCATGTGTTTGCAGGTCTACGCATGATGAAGCACTGTGCCATGGCAATCTGATGATGAACTGCCAGAATTGCCAGGCTGCCCTACGGCGACACAGTGCGCAGTCCTGGACCAGCTGCAGAGCCGCGTGGCCAAGGTCGGCTTTTCTCAGCCACTCCCGTGTCGCGAGTACGTGCAGTCGACGTTGGACAGTGGACGACCGCCAGCGATCGGCAACTGGCACGTCACACCAAACGACATCCAAGCCTTACACGTGCCTTAACCAGCCACGCAGCCTAAACAGCTGGCATCAGGTCTCCTCAGCACCCACTCGTATTGAACAAGACTTTCGAACTAGGAACTTGTCGGTGTGAGGACTTTTCTCCCACACTGATGTCACACCTTGGTTCCGCCACTCCTCCCGCCACTCTGCGTAAAATCTTGTTGAGATGGCGGCTGGTTCGGCTCAGGCGCATGCGGTACTGAGTCGCTGTTCCTGTCGGAACTGACGGCATCCTGTGCTACATTTCACAGAATAGGGGCCTAGTCGGCCAGTGAAAAAATACCTGCGGTTGACATTAAACAAAACACAGGCGTGATTGCTCGGTTTGCTTGAAGGGACCAGGCATATGCTGCGCTGCGCCTCGCGCTACGTCGTCCCGGCCTCTCTCTCCACTATGCGGATCTCGCCTGCTGCGGTTCGCGTCCCCTGATGTCAAGGCAAAGATGGCTGCGAATATACAAGTGTATATATCAGCCGTGTCTCTTCCATTCAGTCTGTCGTTAGTATGGCCCCTTTGTTGCTTTTTGCTACGTACCCAGATACCTGATAACTGCCTGGATTTAGTCTCGGCTAGAGACTCCAGTTGGTAATTCACTTCCTCCGCCATTATCAAACATCACGATGCCTTCTTTCACCTCAATACTAGCCGCCGCGCTATCTCTGACAGCGGTGGCGCAAGCGATACCACAAGGAGCTGGTGGACAAGGGACTTCCGGAGGATCCTCAGGCGGCTCAGGATATGGATCAGGAAGCGGTGGCGGGAGCGATGGCTCAGGAAGCTGGGGCGCGTCGACAACTACCACAGACTGGAACACCTGGACAGCGACTTCTTCGGCCTCCAGCTACTGGGGCGCATCCTCCACAGCAACGGGCTCAGCAGCGACGGCCACGTCGGTCTCGACCTCATCCTCGAGCTCATCAACGGCGTGCAACAACTCGCCGGATCTCTGTGACAGGAAATACAACAACGTCACCCACATGGGAGCACACGACAGTGCCTTTGTACGCGACGCAAGTACGGGCAACTCGGTCGCGGGCAACCAGTACTACAACGCCACCGTCGCTCTGTCCGCCGGAATCAGGCTGCTCTCGGTGCAGGTGCACAACTCGAACGGCACCCTCGAGCTCTGCCACACGACATGCGCACTGCTGGATGCGGGATCGCTGGAGGACTGGCTCAAGAAGATCAAGTACTGGATGGACAACAACCCCAACGAGGTCGTCACTCTCCTCCTCGTCAACAGCGACGACGAGGACGTGGCGACCTTCGGCGAGGCCTTCACCGGCTCCAACATCTCCACGTACGGCTACACGCCTTCCACGTCTTCCGCAACGACGGACTGGCCGACCCTCCAGACGATGATCGACGACGGAACCCGCCTGGTGACTTTCATCGCGGAGATCAACAGCTCTACTACATACCCATACCTGCTCAACGAGTGGGACTACGTTTTCGAGACAGCATATGAGATTACCTCCTACACCAACTTCAACTGCAGTCTCGACCGCCCTTCGACTCTCTCATCCGCCGCCTCGGCCATCTCCTCGGGCTACCTTCCGCTGATGAACCACTTCCTCTACAAATCCATCACAGCATCAACAATGTTACCAAACGTCGATGCCATTGACATCACGAACTCCGACAACAAGACCGAGGTCGGCTCGCTCGCGTATGAGGCCTACCAGTGCGACGCCGAATGGGGGAGCGCCCCAGTGTTTGCGCTCGTCGACTTCTACAGCAGGGGGCCGGCCGTCGACACCGCGGATATGATCAACGGGATCACCGCGACGGGGCGGACGAGCAGCGCCGCCAGCGTGAGCAGTGGCAGTACGGCAGCGGCTGCAGGGCGCATGAGTGGTGTGCAACTGGGAGTATTGGTGACGTTCATGATTGCCGCAACAGTCATGTAGGATGTGGCTATTTACCTAGTTGCATTTTTTTGGTTGCTATTGGGTGTAATCACAATGTGAGGCCGACGGCCTGGAGGATCATTTTACGGGGCACTTAAACTTGGGGCGACGAAGACATGATTTGCATAGCGACGGCGTTCACGAGAATAGGATCAGCGTTAAGAAAACGACAGCGGCAGCACTTGAGGGCTTGGCCAGCTAGAGATCACACATTAGATTTTCAAGAACAGACTCACCTTAATCTCGTGTATTGCTCTCACATCCCGGCTTTGAAAGTGATCGAAGTACCTGTCTGACCGAATGCTGTCTGATCGTATACCGTCTGACCGGCGTTCGCTGCTGGCAACGTCACCAGGCTGAGCCACTTTGTCACACGATTACACGGAGGTCCGATACCATCTACCGATGTAGCACCAATCGACGGCTGAGACTGAAAGCCGCCCCCACCCCCCCCCCCCGGCCCCCATCCCGTAAGTGCAGTGATTTGAACCACTTGGTCAGTCTAAGAGGTTGTATCTGTGACGAACCCGATGCGCAGCGCATGCGCCCAGAGCCTCGAGGCTTTCTTACTCCAAGACCAAGGTGTCAAGCTGACCATGCTCCCCAGATAACGCCCCAGCCTTGTACCACGAATCCCACAGAACGCCTAGACGTCGGTAGTTGCCACTCTGAAGATTCTGTTGAAGAACCAATATGCCTGCTTCTGGCGTCTCCAGCGAGGTGTTCAGAGTAACCAGCAAGAGCTTGACCTTGCACAGAGCAGCGCAATCGGTGTAGAGCCCGGGCGTAAGACGATGTCGAAGATTGAGGTTCAAGTACATTGTTTGTCGGCCTATCGAGAG
The DNA here is from genome assembly GCA_026120015.1 of Dendrostoma leiphaemia. Lineage (NCBI taxonomy): Eukaryota > Fungi > Ascomycota > Sordariomycetes > Diaporthales > Erythrogloeaceae > Dendrostoma > Dendrostoma leiphaemia. Next base: position 48,700 of record JALRMF010000144.1, on the reverse strand, counting down.
GGGCTGGAAGGCCCAAGGACCGCCCAGAACTAGCCCTGCCAGTATCTCGGCGTGCGGGTCAAAAGAGATTCGCCAGCAACACTCGAGGACCTGACCCTCCCGCTTTAGTGTTGTGCCTTCTGCTATACTGCCAAACTGGCTCCCGTCTGTGAATGTTATTGAGGATGTGTCGACGGACGCAAGTTCCGACAGCAGGGCTGATTGATAATCTGGCCAATGGACAGTGTCGAAACAAGCGGCTCAAGACCAAGAGGGAGCAATATACGGGAACCAGCCCGTTCGTGAGCGTGGAACAGTTGCCAAAGGTGAATATTGGGGAGATATCTGTTCAAAAGACCGTACAGAGGACCACAGCAAGTCCTCGTGCAAGTTACTGCGCCAAAGACCCGCAAGATAGCTGTCTCAATGATTGGGCGATAGCAGAGATGACCGGGAGCCTATCCGTAAGTTTTGTCAACTTGTGATAGCTGTACGTCTCAACGATGCTGTGCCATATCGTAGTTCGAGTCGTACCCGAGCTGGGCATCAGCGCGCGAGCGTATTGTTGTTTCAAGTTCTGCGATCCAGCAGGACGCTGAAGCTTATCACAACGCTCGATCGCGAATTCTTCGAAACATTCCCACTGCAGTCGATCGCCCCCGAAGAACAACACGCGCGGAGAAACCAGTCGTTCTTGGAAGGCCCAGGCGCGTCTTAAAAGCGGATAGGCTGAGCTGGAGTCGTGTGCCCAAGACGTGTAAGAGCCAGTGCCGATAATTAATGACGCAAGCGCATCTGGAAACCGGATATCCAACGATTCAGCTGCATCTATGACCCCTACTGGATACTCGAAGCCGTATAGGCGGATGCTCAGAATGCTTGAGGATCTCCTAAACAGATGCCCTTCAAGCCCCCCGTGACAATTCTCAGAAGCGGCGGCGTTAAGCGTGAGGAAGGTATGGGAGTAGACGGCCTGCATCCGAACGATTTCCCGACTCCAGTCCTCACGAGCTTTATCGTCGTCCCCCTGGATTATGCATGTCGAGTCGATCCAGATGTACCTGAGACCCAGGCCCTGGGTATACACGATGGCTTCTTGGAAGGTCAATGGTATTTGATCCCAAGGATGACAAGTTGCTGGGCGAGATTCTTTGATGTGGTGACACACATAAGCCTCAGACCTCCCCAGCAATGGCTCAAGGCGACATACTGTTCACCAGACGGAACGCACTCCGTGAGGAGAACTCCATCCTGTGGTCGTACCGGTATGGAGACCAACCTCGTGGGTGCAAACCTGCCTTGGGGGCATCCGCGACACTGGGGATGATCGCGTACGCAGTTGATGATTTGCTTCCTGGCCCATTTGGAGGGCCGTGCTAGAGTTGTGCTGAGTGTCCAGAATGCCTCAGGAGCGAGTCTGACTACACTTGGCGCAGGCTCTTCCGAAGCTACTGCAACGAGCTGGTAAGGTCGCATAATGTTTCGCTGCAGGGCCCAGGATAACAACTCGGTGCTCCTCTTCGTTCTGGTTTGAAGCTTTTCGTGGGCCTGGTTCAATATGGCTAGGAGCACAGCACAACACAGACAACCCATGTTCGTTGAGCTTTGCAATGCGGCTCGCGCTCTGGGCATCAACATGGTCCTGGATGTATCCAAGCGTGTTTGAAAGTCGATAATGCTGTCCCATAGCCCGTCCCAATCACACAACTTGCATCGTAGCTCCACATCACGTACTCGATCCGCTCTCCAGTCGGCTGGAAGTGTGGTGATCGTCGCTTTGTTTGGCGCAGTAGCGATGGCCGGCCCACCGCTGGTGCTTTCGGGGCTCGCCCTCCAGAATCGAGTTAGAAGCGTCGCATCGAGCCAGGCTCGAAGACTTGCGAGCAATCCGCAGAACATGACCTCACAAGAATGAGATCCGTGAGAATGGGCAGTGAAACTGGTTGCTAACATCAGATGTGGACGAGAAGATTCAGCATGATGAACGAAAATACAAGCTTCCTGTGAAGAGTCTCGGTCCCGTAACAGTACAGCGCTTCCGATGCAGCGTGAACGCGGGCGGGTTGACATATTGACCGATTTATGTGTGTCCGCCATACTCCGAAAAAGTGCAGAAATCTGTCACGTCGTACCTGCCCCCTACAAATTCGATCTGCGAATAGAACCATCCGAAAGCAGGTGTGAAGGAAACCGTTTTTCTACATCCCCTGTCGGTTAGCTCAACAACAAGGTCTCAATTCAAAGAGCATGTAGCCCATGGTTGGTCCAAGCAATGTTTCGGGTTTGCGAGACTCAGCATATAGCTCTGGGTACGGATCGCCGCACGTATGTAGTTGCCCGCCCCCTCCAGGGCTGTTCCACACAGAGGTCGACAGAGCGATTCAGACGCGACTTCACTTGTGTTTCTCTTGATCTGCCTTCTGGCCTTGCATGACCCAGTTTGAGTGGTGCTTCGCATATTCCTCCTCTCCCTCTTTCGTCTTCATCGCCTCTCGGAGCTCAAACTTGTCGGGCATGTTGAGACCCTTCTCCGTCGCAGGTCTCTTTTCTATCTCATCCTTCCACTTTTGGACTTGGGGAAACTTGTCCAGCTCCACGCCCGCCCAACGGTGCCTTGAGGTTGCGTTAGCCATGCACGGCCACTTTAGAAATGCAGATGCGTGGTGTTGCGGGTTATATGCGGCAGCCGTCAAACCTGTCTTTCCGCTGGCCAAAGTATCGCTGGGAGGGGTTGAGGGGTGGGAGTTCTGCCGAGAAAAAAATCTACAGCACACTGATTATGCAGTGTAGTATCCCAAGACTTACCATTCAACCCACGAAAAGCAAGCCAAATCCGCGATCGTGTACCGCCCACCCACCAGCCATGCACCCTCCCCCTCCTCCTCCCCCTGCTGCTGCTGCTGCTGAACAAGCCTGTCCTCGAGAACCTGATACAGACGCTTGGTCTCGGTCTGGTACCGATCAATCGCGTAGGGTATCTTCTCGGGCGCATAGCGGTAAAAGTGATTCGCCTGCCCTTGCATCGGCCCGATCCCGCTCTGCATCCAGGTCACCCACGAGATGGTCTCCCAGTACTCGGGCGAGTCGTATGGGAAGGAGAGCCTGTTGTACTGCCGGTCGTACCGGGCCGTGAGGTACTGCAAGATGGCGCCGCCCTCGAAGATGCGCTGGGGCGGCGAGATGGACTCGTCGACGATGGCGGGGATGCGACCATTGGCTGGGGGCGGCAGGTCAGCCTCTCACTCCGCGCTGAATCACGCCGTGGGGGAGTTTTTGGAGGGCTACCCACGATTTATCTCCAGAAACCAGGGCTCCTTCTGGACGTTCTTGGCGATATCGATCTTGTGCACCTCATACTTGAGACCGAGCTCCTCAAGGGCGATGTTGACCTTGTGCCCGTTGGGCGTGCCGGCCGTGTAGAGTTTGATGATCTTGGGTGCCATGGCGGAAAGTCAATTGTACCAACAATTCATTGTGAAGAAACAAGACCACGAGTGCAGACGACTTCATCATAAAGGAGCGGCTTGCACATGCACTAAGACAGTGCTCATGATGTCACGATGAATGGCGTCGTGAGTTTGATGTGACGTTCGGGGAGACTTGTCTGAGCTCGGGGCCGATTCGGCAGAATTGAACCCCCAGACCCACTCACCCCACAAGCTCGAAATCCTTGACTGCGGCTCTGCCAACAAATTTCACCGAAACCACCAAACGACCTCACTCCAACTTTCACCCTCATCATGCGGCCGCTTTGCTCCGCCAGAGCCAGCCAACGCTTGAGCTGGGAGCCAAATAGAGGCGAAGCACACTGCCGGAGACTCACATTGATGGCCTGGAGGTAATTTTCATTCATGATTCCCTCGCTAGGTCTTCTGGGCGTGATGTGGGCTAGCACACACTCTCTGGGCCCAGGGACCGCGGCCTCCACGCAGAGGCAAATGTGCTTTTGAGATGGTTGAGCGCGCCGCCTTTGCAGCTTACCTATGTTGAGTCTTCCTAGGGATTCAAACTCCGTCAGGGGTCCATCACTAGCCTGAGCAAAAGATTCCTCAAGGGACGGCCCAACCGCGACAGCTCGTGTCAAGCACATCCGGTAGGCCAAAGAGCACAAACGCCGTGCCACTTCTTGCGTGTTTCCAGCCTGTCTTCGTCTTCTGCCAGACTCGGTCGACAGCGTACCTCCTGGCGATCTTGAGTAGGATATTCACGGTTTCTCTCCACGAGATTTCGAGTTTTATAAGACAAGAGTAAGAGACATTTTCTCTGTTTCCGCAATGCTATTTGAGTACGGGACCTCCTCTGCCACCGTGGTGGATCTCGTAATTACTCTGTTGCGACATTCCCAGATACTCGTTTCAAGACAAACGATTTTCGACCCGAGCTTGTTTGTGTCTCACTCAGCTCAAATCATCATTCACAGAGTATCTCCCATTTTTGTGTGCTTTCCTATGGAATATGTTTCCCAGCTCGTCACCAAGTCTCCAGTGCAGTAAACAACAGAAGCAACTGCTGGCTGAAAGACCAGCCATTGTTTTGCCACACCGAAAGCAGAGAACTGAAGTATCGGCTCTTCCCTTTCTTGCCCGTCGGTGCCACTGAAATCGTCAGTCCGAGATGAAATCATGGTATTTCTTTCCTGCGTAATATTGGGCGTGCCTGGATTCAAGCCTTGCTCACCAGCGAAGAAGAAGCGACCGCGCCGATTTTTAGGCCTTCCCCCCTGCTCTATGCCGCTCTTCACAAGCCTCCTGCGTTGGTCGACCGAGTCTTGCCTCACTTGACTTCTCAAGACAGGTGCTCGCATATCTTGGCATTGAGATAGGCCTCGAGATTAGCGCGCTCCTCATTGCTGCGGCGGTAGGCTTGTGCTTTCTCCACATGCTCGACCACGATGCTGTCCAGATGACGCAACTTGAGCAACTCCTCAAATCCGAGAGCATCAGTCAGGCGAGCCTGGCCCTTCTGGGTGAAGTACGCGTGCAGCTCGCGCTCACGCTCGGACAGGATATTGGTGGTGCTCTTTGAGATGACGATCACGAGGTTCTTGAGCGTGTGGACCTTGGCCAGTAACTTAAAGGCAGCGGCGGACTCTGGGCCGGTCCAATGGATTTTGAGGTTGTGAAGGTTGTTGCTGAGGCTCTGGCTTCTGGACAGATGCCACTCTGCAGCATATGTCAGTCTACGCGCATTAACCAAGATGAATATGTTTACTCACTCAGCTGGCACGCGCAGGTGAAGTAGAAGGTCTGTGTCTCAAACCAGCATGCCAGGACCTCAGTCTTCATCGTCTTGGAGGCACGAGCAAGCTTGAGATCGATCGGCACGGGGAGCTTCCAGTCATGCGGCATACATCTGCAGCCCGCCTCTGACTTCTTCCAGGCGATGACGGTCCTTCCGTCACGGTGACGGAATAGATTGCTGAAGTACTGCTCGTAGACTCGGCGGCGGATCTCGGCGGGCAGCTTCAGCAGCTGGAAATGATTATCTGCAGCGAGCTCATCTACCAATGATGCTTATGTCAGCCAGTGAGCTAAGACTGCTGTGCATCGACGAACAGAAGCACTCATCTTAACAAGTGCGGGTCTGAGGCAAGGATGCTAAGGTGGAGGCCGACCAGAAAGGCGGCGTAGAGGCAAGACTTACTGGCCAAGGACAGTATTGCCGTCACGCCCTGAATCAGCTCAGTGCAATCTGCGATGGTGTCGGCGTCGGCCTTCTTCTGCATCGTCTTGGCCAGCTGCGAGATGGTGTCCGTGCAGGCCTTCCTCATGCCTGGCGACAGTCGCAGAAGCCTGCCAAGTGCATCGGGATCAACGAGACCGCGGTCATGCTCACCCATCGCCGTGAAGAGGCGCATCACAGCCGGCGACAGCTTGTATGTCTTGTGCCAGTTCCGCGTCTGGATGGTGTAGTCGTCAAGAGGCGCCATGGTGTCCGCCGATGTCAATAGACTTGCGAGGGGTGGTGGTGGTGATCAGGAGGACAGAGGTAGGCGAGGTAGTGGGCAGTAATGTACGAGAAGGTGACTTGCATCTGCTGGGGCAAGGTGAGGTGTAGGGCGAAGCAGAGAGATGCTGTTCTGTCTTGGTTGGGGTTGACAGAGGTACTCGAGAGTCTCGCCGTGGAAAGCGGAGATGGGATCTGGGGAGGTACAGGATGCTAGGACGAAGTGGTGGGTAAACAAAGGCCCTCAGCTCTCTTCTAGCTCACGCAGACGCGAGTGTGTGGGGTGGCGCGTCGAGGCCTTTGGAGCTTCGGGTTGTGGTGTTTCGCAGAATGGGCGGATCCCTTAGTTTGGTCTTGACACTGTTAGCACAAAGCAGGTAGTCTCCGGCGTTCACATTCGCAATAGAACGAGGACGAGGAGAGTGTGATATGAGACTCAGCCTACCTCTGTCCAGCTTGATGCTCTTGTTGGTGAGGTTGAGTACTTTTCTGTTGTGCTTCCTCACGTACGTTTTGGTGATCAGTCCTCAAATCTGATTGTGGTCCAGTTCACAAGAGCCTTCGGTTGAATAGATTGATTGTATGGGTGGAAGTTGCAGATTCAAAGAAAGCAGGAAACGCTAGTGCAGGCGTTGACATGTCGATGTTTGTTTGAGCTCGACGACAGGCACTGTGATTCATAGCTTGCCCCGTTGCTGAGGACGCCTAGTCACGTACGTAGGTACCCAGTGACTGATCGCTTGATCTGGGATCTTGCGACAGAAGTGTAAGGTCCATCCACTTGCAAAAGCAGGTACCTACTGTGAGTCTGCCTGGGAATCTGCGATCGTGTCAAATCAGGCAGGTTCGAACCAGTCTTGAAGAATGTCATCACAAGGAACGGTAAGCCCAGCAAATTCTTCAAACAAGTTGTTTGTTCTTCTGATCGTCTCCCTTTGAGCCAAATGCCTAGGTAGTCTATAAACTACTTCTTAAGTACACATGAAAGATGATGTGGTGGGAATAAAAAAAGAGGCCAACCCTTTTGGCACAGCCAGATTTCACAGTCACATTTTACACACGTGTATGTAATATCAGTCTGTGGTGAGGACCTGTTGACGTTTTTGGAAGCCTGATGATACACTCCTAGTAGCATGCACAAAAAGGGACTTGCTTGAGAACCACTCTAGACTGGTGGCAGGAGTGCAATAGGAAGCTGCAGCGACTACGCTGCACTGAGAAACTCGCCAGAGATCATGCTTCACAGAAATACCTAGGTACGCATCAGTGTCGGCAAAAGCAAGAATCATATATGTTGAATCATCCGCACGCTCTATGATCCTCTTTTTGTACAGGCTGTAGTCATCTCATCAGACAGGTGGGACATGTGGCAATAGTAGAGACCAAGACACACACAACAAAGGTGAACCAGTGGCAGAGTCTACAAGCAATGTAGATACCGATACATGCATCTTATTCTCGGTGCCAATGCTTGATCTAAGTTCATTATTTGCAATTTTGCCATTCTGGCTAGAGCATCTTCAAAACCATTGAAGAGACTCCATTTACTCCTCCTCATCGCCATCAGCATCCTGCTCACTCTCAACGTGCCTCTCCTCACTGTGATCTCGACCATTAGCGGCAGGCGACTCACTCCGCTCCCGACGCGGAGACCCATCATCATCATGCTGTGAAGCGTCCTCGTCGTCGACCTTCTCAACCTCGTCCTCCTTGTCAGGGTTGTGGCGCGGAAACTCCCGAAACTTGTCCGTCCTGGCCTGGAACTCCTCATCGGGATCGTGCGTCTGGAACTCGATCGGCCGTTGCTCCACCCGCCGATCGGCGTTGTAGATGCGCCGCGGCGGCTCCATCCTGCTGCGCTGCATGATGGGGTAGTACCAGGCCGTCTTGGTCTGCGGGTCGAGCGCGAAGGCGAGCTCCTCGCTGTACTTGGTGTCGTGGCCGAGCTCGCTCTCGATGGTCGCCAGGTACGACCGCGCCCAGCTGTAGCTGTAGACCGGCTTGCCGTCGGCGCTGACCGCGTCCGGCGCCACGACCAGGCTCTCGTCGTCACGGTTGGGGTTGAGCAGATCGAAACTGGAGCGGAACTTCTCCGAGATGTCGAGGCTCTGGGCTAGATACATCTCGTAGGCGACGTGGTTCAGCGGCTTGGGGTTGTTATCCGGGTCGCTTTCGTGTGCCTCGAGACGTTGCTGGTATACTGCCTCTTCCTCGTCGCTGCGCCCGATGTACTTCAGGATGCTGTTATGGAGTCGCTTGTCATAGCCCTCCTTGTTGTTCGCGATAGGCGGATGCGCAAACTTGTAGGTGACGTAGGCGCCCAAGTCGGGGAAGGCGTCGAGGTCTGGAAGGACGGGGTAGGCCTCTACCACTCTCAGGCCCTTGTTACTGCCCACAGCCAACTTGGTAGGGTGTTTGACGCGGCTCCTGTCCTTCAGGTTCTCTTGCGCCGCGTCGAAGCTCTTCTCGATCTTGCGCTTGATGGCGGCCGGCGTGCCAGCCTCAGGTTCGGGTGACTTTCTCTTGGGCGGCCGCTGGACGTTGCTAACCCTCGGCGCCTGACGGAAGGGACTAGCTTTGTTCGTCGTGGTCGCGTTGGAGATGTACTCGGTTCGGCGCAGGAAGGAGACGGAGGTGCCAGAGACCTGAGGCTTCCCGAGGGTGGCCAGTGGTCGCAAGAGGACTCGGTCGTGGGCATGGACTTGTGGGGGTTGCGGAGGCGCTTGGATCGCTGCGAAAGATTAGTACACAGCTCTTTGGTCTCATAAAACTGATCTGGAGGAGGAGCCTCTCGTCACGTACAGCTCTCGTCACCGTCGAAGACACCTGGCATGCCCACGAGGTCGAGGGGCATCCCAAGCTCCGCATCGGCCTCGATGTTCAGGGGTTGTTCTCTAGAGAGTCGGGAGGCAAAGCCTGGTGTTGTGTACTGCCCACTTGCGAGGCCCGTATTTGGAATGTCGAGGAGCTTGGGAGGATTGGGCGGTGGTGGCAGGGCGTTCGAGTACCGAATCCTTGCGATGAAGTCCTGGTGGTAGCCGCGCTCGCCATTGCGAGAGGCCTGGGACGACATTGTGAGGACCTCTGCGCGTGTAGGAAGGCTGTGTCGAGTCGCTTGTAGGCAAGATTGTTGACACGATTGGCGGCGGTTCAATAAAAGTTGAAATGGTGGAGTGGTGTGCAAAGGTTTCGAGGTGAGTTCAGCCGGGTGGAAGTTCGAGAGTGAGGTCCGCGGCGCGGTAAAGTGCAGCTTGGCGAGGCCCGTGTGGCTAATATTTACACACCCCATTTTCAGCCGCGCAACCATTTTCCCATTGTCTCTGGTGTTACAATAAGTCCATTGTTCTCCGACATGTAGAACTTCGGATTTTGCAATTTCCTACATGGATGCGAGCCGGGAAGCGCCAATCACTGCGCATCAAGCACAAGCAAATCACGGTGGAACCGAAAGCTGGCTTGGAAAGACATGTTTTCCCGGTCTATCGAGCGTCGTACTCTACATAACACATGCGCCCCAAGAACCCAGCCTTGCTGTCTGCGGGCCCTTCCCAGCTAAGATCCAAGGCTCAAGAACGCCATGAGAGAATCCCCCCGCTCAATGCGCCAGTGGCAGCAGTATAGGAGACGCCGCGAAGTTCCCGTCCTCAATGCTGATGCAGATTAAAATGGATTGTATTTTGGTAGTCGTAAAGTCGCCATATAGAAACGGAGGGCCCTGCGGTGTTCATCCCAAGGTAATCATGCTCGTCATTGTCACAACTTCATCTGTTCGTGTGTCCTGCCTTACTCGCTGCTCCTAGTGTATCGGGTCTTGCCGATGGAGAAGGGCACATAGCGGTACTTGATCATGTGTTGGATTTGCTTGCGCACTGCATAAAGTCAGCGTCTTGTTTCGGGCTCCGAAGGCAAACTGGGTGACTCACTGGTCAGGAAGAACAGTATGAACCAGTACATGACCAAGACAGGCCAAAACACTGGGACGTTGAAGATCTCGAACCAACTGCAGAAGAAGGCGATCAAGATGGTCCTTGTCGCCGACTCCCAGAACTTGAACTCGGGAAGGCGTCGGATGAACGGCCGGAACTCCTCGTCCTGCTTGGTCGGGAGCGAGCCAGCCGATCCGTCCTCCATCTCGTTATCGATGGCCTCGTTGGAGGGGTCGAACTTGGGTTGCAAGAAGGCGAGGAACAAGTTGAGCAGGTAGATCCCGAGGGCGTAGGCAACTGCAAGCGAGTCAGCGTCGTGGTCGAAGATACGACGGATTGCGCGAGGCTGTCGCAAGGAGAGTTCGCGTACCAATATACCAGCCCTGCGCAACAAAGATGCGGGTAAAGAAGAGCAGGAGCGCAACACCGGTTCCGACCCATCTATATGTCACGTATGGTGTTGACTGGTCCAGCATTACTTGGTAACGCCTCTGGAGCCGTGATGTCTGCGCCGTCACGGCGGCGAAGGGGGTCTGGTCTGGCTCGGGGGCATCCATTGTAGCTTTTCGCCGAGGGTAGCGCGAGATGCAGAAGGCTGCCGGGTGGACTCCAGGCGATGCTTTGACTTTGTCGAATGGATATCGAAAAGGCACCAGGTTGTAAGAGCAGTTGCTGCTGTTGCGTAGAACAATGGGCCTGAGTTGGGTAGTGGAGAAAACTGCACGGATGGGGAGGTGCGCATGGGAGACGGGCTTTTGGTAGGGGCGATTCTGATTGCAACGAAGACACGAAATCTGTCTCGACCTTTTGGAGCTGCACCAGCCAAGCTCGAGGCATTGCTGATCCTGGTTTCCTGAGCGGGCGCCGCCCCCTGAGACGATCGGCGGACAATCAATGTGGCTGGTGAATGGTGGCTTGACCGTCTTCAAACCCCGGGTGCCTGGTGCATTGATGCACCAGGCACTGGGCTGGGGCTCCAATCTCAACGCCTGCACTCGGGCTGGCAAGTGACGACATCCTCGGCAACGGCCAGCATCGGATGTGTTTGGTCTTCAGAGCTTCATTCTCAAGTGTAATTATACTTTCCCAAAGCACCACCAATTCCCGCGGCAGATCAACTCGGCAGAATTGACAGTTCGAATGCCAATCGTGAATTTGATCTTGAGTGTTTATCTTTCAGCGTTTGGCGACCACGACTTCTTCAGGAGCGACTTAGCTGCTCGGTAGACAACTCATTCTGAACGTGCACCGTTGAAGCGAGTCCCTGGTCTTTGATATCATCTTCCACAATGCAGTCATTGAGGAGTTTGAGGCCTGTCGCCTCGAAACTGCAGCCCTTGACGCTTCCTCGAGTGTCACGAAGCTTTTCTGCGTCGACCAGATTGAACTACGAATTCATACAGGTCTCCGAGCCAAAGCCGGGGGTCGGGCAAGGTGAGCCCCCTCACCCGCGCGTCAGATCACCTGCATGGCAGAGCAATGGCTAAGCAGCTTGTCTCACCGACTGTAGTGACACTGAACCGCCCCAAGGCTCTCAACGCGCTGTGTACACCGCTCATCAACGAGCTGAACGAGGCTCTGCTCAAGTTCAACGCCTCGCCGAGCGTGTCAGCCATCATCCTGACCGGCTCGGAGAAGGCCTTCGCGGCTGGCGCTGACATCAAGGAGATGGCGCCCTTGACGTTTTCACAGGCTTATCTCAGCTCCTTCATCGAGTCTTGGTCGAACCTGACGACTCAGGTCAAGAAGCCGATCATTGCGGCCGTGTCGGGACATGCTCTGGGCGGTGGATGCGAGCTGTCCATGATGTGCGATATCATCTACTGCACGGACAAGGCCAACTTTGGCCAGCCCGAGATCAAGTTGGGCACGCTGCCCGGTGCTGGAGGGAGCCAGCGTCTCACCAGGGCGATTGGCAAGTCCAGGGCTATGGAGCTCATCCTCACAGGCAAGCCGTTCTCGGGGCGGGAGGCTTACGAGTGGGGACTCGCGGCCAGGACGTTCTCGACTTACGAAGAGCTCATGGAGGCTACTCTCAAGACGGCAGAAAACATCGCAGGATACTCCAAGGTTGCCGTTCAAGCCGCAAAGGAGGTCGTGAACAAGAGCCAGGACCTGCCTTTGAGGGATGGGATCGAGTATGAGAGGCGTGTTTTTCACAGCCTCTTCGGCAGCGAGGACCAAAAAATTGGAATGAAGGCTTTTGCTGAGAAGGTCAAGCCGACTTGGAAGCACAACTAGCCCACCTCTAATGTAAGTATCTTGGCATCAGGTTCGGCTGCATGCGAAGGATAGGATTAGAAGAGGTTGACACCTCTGACGCAGAATGTCACCTTAGATAGTCGGATGAACCACGCACATGATGTCCGTACAGATGCTGTGTAAGTCAAAAAGTGGACCCCGCGGAATCAAGGGTGTGGAAGTGCCGGGCCAAGCAGGTTGCAGTCATAAGCGCTTGAGTGGAAAATACAAGCATGTCAAAGATGACAGGGCCGTACCAGCCAAACATTGATGGTATCCTGTCGTTCTGGGCAACTTCGCAACCCATTCTTGTCTGAGGGAACAGGGGCGTTGACGCTGTGGACAAGGAAGTCGACACTGGCTGGCTGCAGTCGGTCCTCCAAACTTTGAGCCCTGTTCAGCCCTACATTGGTACTTGTATTCCGTACGTCCCAGCAATCATCCCAGCAATCTATAGTCCAGCTATCGCCTCCGTACTCCGCCCGCAGTAACCACCCTGGTCCTTACCTGTATCTGCAATTGCTACGACAACCAGAGGGACAGTCATACGTGAGTGTTGCACCTCACAAAATTCTTTGCAGATATTGCCATCCTCCCGTTCGGGACGGAGTGAGAGGTCCCTTTCGAGGCTACGATGGACTCGAAACCAGCCATGGACCTCGAGAAGGAGCTGGCGTGCTCGGTGAGTTATCCCTCCCTCCACCCGCCATCTCGACCACGAGATCTACCCCGCGCATCTCGAGTCTTGACTCAGTCGCTGACTTTCCGTCCGTACTCCCAGATCTGCACTGAGCTCCTTTACCACCCGCTCACTCTTCTAGACTGCCTTCACACATTCTGCGGTGCTTGTTTAAAAGAATGGTTCGACTGGCAAGCCAACGCCGCGCGCAGCGCCCCGGATCCGCCGGCACCGGGCGCGCCCCTCTTCACCTGTCCGTCCTGTCGCGCCTCGGTGCGCGACACGAGACACAACTCCACTGTGCAGTCCCTGCTGGATATGATCCTCGTCGCGCATCCTGAGAAAGGGAAACCTCAGAGCGAGAAAGACGAGATGGATGAAAAGTACAAGCCCGGGGACAAAGTACTGCCGGAGCTGAAGTTCCCGAGGCGGACAACTGCGCAGCTGAGGTTGGCGGAGCGGGAGAGGCATCTTATCGACGAAGTGCGAGAGATGAGTCTCCGGGAGGCCGTCAACGGGTCCTCGTCGACCTCGGGGACTAGGAGGCACGGCGAGGACGGCGAGTCGAGAAGTCGCGCTGCCCGAAGAAGAGCGCCAAGGGCAACAAGCGCCAGTCGAGAACATAGTTCACATGAAGACGCGACTCAAGAGCAGCCACGTCGCAGTCGAGAAACAGGAGGAGACATGAGACGGAGGGCTGAGCAGGCGGCGACACTGTCACCTGACACCACTGACTCCCGCTCTGGACATAGCCGAACTAGCAGCAGCGGATCCCGACGGACCAGTGACGACTCCTTGGAGAGACAGAGACGTCAGATCGAGCACCAATCATCGCTTAGGTCGCTGATCAGCTCGTCAGATGCTGCGGACATCGACGTGGAGCGTGAGGTAGAGGAATTTGCCCGGCAAATCCAGGAAGAGGGTCTATTAGACGGACTGGATCTTGACAACATTGACATCACTAATAATGACGAATTAAGTCGAAGAATAACAGAGGCTTATCGTCGTCGACAGCGTGAGAGGGATAGACAGCGACGTGAGGCGAGGGAAATTAGCCGTGCGAGTTCGAGACATTCCTATAGTGGGCCGGCCGATTCCCATTCCAACGAGAGCGCCATCTCGGAGTCACTCAGACCCACGGGCCGCCGATCTAGAGCGCCGAGTGCAACAAGTCAATCCGACGAACGCAGCAGACCGCCGACGTCTTCGAGGTCTACTCATTTGGAAGTCCACGATCAACAAAGACGGCGTCGGAGGGCAGGCAGCCACAGCCGAGACAGGAGTGCCACCGTGCCGGTCGCACCCACGCAACCGGAATTGCATGTCGCTTCTCGGTCGCAAACGGATCTTGAGGCCAGATCAAATAGTCTGAGTTCATCCTCGCGAAGACCTCTTCTTGTTGAAGAAGCAAGGAGTGCCAGCACTTCAGAAGTCCCGAGTAGTAGCCCGCATCTGGTCGAGTCGCCGCCAACAACGTCTCTCCCCTTCAGTGCACGTATCAATGGCCTCGGTATCGCTCATCCGCAGGAACGTACCAGCACACCCCCGGAGAAAAACACGGGGTTCTCTCGACCCAAACCTAGGGACATCGTTGTTCAGCCGCCCGTCAACCAGGCAAGTACGTCGAACCGCGCGATGGGGAGCCTCCTAGCATCGCCGACAATAGCCGTGGTACCTTACCAACCACGTTCGCCGCTTTTCGAAGAGCCAACGATCACATGCGACAGGTGCGCGAAGGAGGGCATACAGTATGAGCTTCACTACAACTGCGCTAAATGCCACGATGGTCGTTGGAATATCTGTCTCAGTTGTTACAGATTAAGGAAAGGCTGCCTTCACTGGTTCGGATTTGGATATGGGGGATTTACGAAATGGGAGAGGCAGAGGAAATTTCAACCCTCGCTACCGGAGCCACACAAGCTTCTGGCCAGCCGTTTCCTCCCCTCGCCGGCCATGATCAGGTCTCCTGACAATGACAAGAAGGCTTGGTCGACTGATGATCCATACGAGCGACTACAAAGTGGGACATTCTGCGCGCTGTGTCTTTCGTGGACGAATGACTGCTACTGGCGGTGCGATATGTGCAATGAAGGCGACTGGGGCTTCTGTAACGACTGTGTGAACCAAGGTCGATCGTGCACACACGCCCTCTTACCTCTAGTCCATCAGCAAGTTGCCTTACAGAACGCCTCGCCACCGCCTAGTCCGCACTCACCCTCCAACCCATCATCAGCAACAATGATGGTCGGTCTCAACGCCACCAGCATCGGTCCGTTCAAAGTCCTTACCTTCATTACAACTTGCGATATCTGCCGCAACCCTATCGCCCCAACGCAGAGCCGCTTCCACTGCTCGGAATGTGTTAGCTCGATCGTACCAGAGGCGAGCCCTGGCGATTATGACATTTGTGAAGGCTGCTATCACGGTCTTGTCTCTGACGGGACTATAAGTCCCGAGAACGGCCACGCCGGCTGGCGGCGCTGCCTGCAGGGCCACCGCATGGTAATAGTCGGATTCCAGGAGGGCAAGGATGGGCAGAAGCGCTACGTGGTGCGAGACCTTGTCGGCGGGCGGAGACTCAACATCGAGGACATGCCGAGCGATACACTTTCACAACGGTGGACCTGGTACGAAGGCGACGCGAAGCGAGAGCGAGTCGTTGCCAAAAACGTTGGTGACACGGCGATGCAGGGCACGGCTTCCAGTGAGCCGTTCCCGCCCGACGGTGGCTTCGGCTGGAGGGCTCTTGCACGGTGGGCGTGGTACCCCACCGAGGGCGCGCGCGATGAGCTGCTGTTTCCCAAAGGCGCTGAGGTCACGGAGATCGAGGATGCGAATGGGGAGTGGTACCATGGCGTATATATGGGGCATAAGGGCCTGTTTCCGGCACCCTATGTGATGATGTTGGATTAGGGCCGCACCTGGGATGATTAATTGCATGAAGAATAATGAGCATGAGCGAAACGTGATGAGGCATCTTGGGCATCTCGGAGTGTGTGCATTGGAACGGTAGCTAACTCCAGGGACCGGGCGGCGTCAGGATAGGATGCAAGGCTTAGGAAGCGTCTGGTAATAAGAATGCTGCTATCATATCAGGCATCGGAGCCAGCCGTCGAGACTTTGACGGTGCAACGTTGAGCCCTTCGCTTTGAGAAAGTTGACCTGCCCTGGATCTTTTGAGTGGGAGGAAACTGTCAGAAGTCAGAAGCCAGAGCGGATGTCACTGGGGAAGGCTTATGTTTCGTTGAGGATTCATCGACATCTTTCTAATATTGATGAGTATCGTAGCAAGCTACCGCTGCCCAACTACGCACCGTGGGCCAAAGTGCGAGATGACCCACCCATTCTTGCACAGTCGATCAGGCTACTTCAAGCTTCGTGGACAGACCACTCATCCGAGGCTGCCCCTTTCGAGCTTTCTACAGATACTTCTTCTGCCCGTATTCGTGTTTTCTCGAACATCGATCATCACTAGAGTCAACACCACCAACCATTTTGCACACGAACTATTCTGCTTTGGTCTTCCAAGAAGTTGAAACCAATCATGCCTCCTACCCTCAAACACCATCAGACACTCTACTGCTACCTTTTATCGTTGAAATGCAAGTCAATATCCGCGAGGCTGTCATCGCCCGCCCCCAAGCTCGCGAACACACGATCCTGACACTGCCCACACCCGACATCTCAGATATCTCACCGTGTGGACCAACGCCGGCGCAACGCCCCTCTCCAGAGACAATAACGACGTTGCGTCTCTATCTTTCGGGAAGGTGACATTCGGCATGAGGCACCGGGCCACTATTCGTGGGGCAGGCAGGAGCTGCTCGCGCCCGGCGGAGGTCCTGGGATTTCTGAGAGCGTGACACGCTGCTTCTCCAGGAGGGGACCGAACCGCGCACAGCGGCAGTCGAGGCTGAGCCAGGGCTGTTTCAGACCCTGCGCTGGACGGACACAAATGTCACCAAGAATCGGCTGGGGGCTCGTGGTGGACGAAGTCTGGCTGCCAAGCGGATGAGCCCTTGTGGCCCGGTTGTTGGCTTGGGGCCCCAGGGCCACTGGGTGCCGCCGTACCATGTGTGTGCTAATAAGAGGGCCGATAGACTGGCATGGCATGTGTCTCACACGATGCAAAGATGAAGTGGTGTTCACCTTGATACACATATTCTGGTCACCTCAGAGTTTCGGTTAAGTCCCCATAGCTGACCAACAAGATACAAGAGAAATCTGGAAAATCGAGAACAGAGAAAGAGTTCAGTTGAGTCAGCACAGGCCAGACCCTGTTGAGACATGTCAGCGCTTGGGATGAGAGAAGCTGGAGGTGGGAGGAAGCCCGAGGGGTGGTTACTTACTTAAGTAGTTTCACCCAATTCCATGCTTATCGATAAGAACTTTTTAGTGGAGCCTTTTGCCCAGAAATGCAGGGTCCTACTCGGTACACCTGCAGCTCCAACACCAAACTCATATTTCTTTCTTCGACATGAACCTTCAATTCTCAACCTACCAACTTCCCGGTTCCTTGCCGGTTTCTTGGACCTGATTTTGCACAAACTGCGTCCATCAGCACTTGTCGCTGAGCTGGAAACACCTCATCATTTGACCTCTCTGGCATTTTATGCTGTGTGCAATTCCAAGTGGCTGCGGAGCGTCAAAATCAATCACTCCTCCGTCCACAGGCGGCTCACAGCGTCGTCAGGGCCCCCACCAAGCCGCATCCTGCAAGAGTCCTGCCTCTTGGTCTGAGCATAAGAGAGGCAGTCAAGCAAGCATCATCGAAGCATTCAAAGCATTGCTTTGTTGACATCTCTCACAATGGCGAGCTCAACGCCCGATCTCGCCAATCCCAACCAGCCTACCAGCTACACGGCATCTGTCCGTGCTGCTTCTGAAAAGAAGCTGGGCATGCTCCACTACACATCCGCTGCCAGTCATGGCTGGCACGGCGAGATAAGAAAGAGGTTTGTCTCAACAGTGCCCTTGATCCCTGAGAAGAGACTGACACCAGCCAGGTATACGGATTTTCTGGTCAATGAGATTCGCAAGGATGGCAAGGTTCTTCATTTGGATGACTACGTCGCGGGGGAGCAGCCTACCAATGCAGTAAGTGTAATCTCGTGCTCGATTCCCTGATCACACACACTGACCTTCACCCAGAACTTTTATCTCCCCGGACAACAGAACAAACAGCCCGATTCCGCTGCTGAGCTTGCTCCTCCACCCAAGACTGTCACCGAGGACGAGAAGGGTGCTCTGCAGGCCCTC
Organism: Dendrostoma leiphaemia; assembly: GCA_026120015.1. Lineage (NCBI taxonomy): Eukaryota > Fungi > Ascomycota > Sordariomycetes > Diaporthales > Erythrogloeaceae > Dendrostoma > Dendrostoma leiphaemia. Next base: position 30,670 of record JALRMF010000144.1, on the reverse strand, counting down.
TTGGGCGATGTCGCTACTGCCCAAGTCATGGAGCTCTACCAACTTGTGGTCACATCTGGCACCACACGTCTTGACCCAGAGGCCAACTCTGTCAAGTTCCCATCTATGGACCGGGAATTTCGAGGTCAGGTCCACCAGGTACGCCCTGCTCTCCGAACACTGGGCAAGTAGTATGACTGACTGTTCTTCAGGAAATTCGCCGCATTTTTGCATCCAAGATAGAGACTCAGACAGACAGTGACGGCGTGATCACTGCGGTCCCCTCCAACTTTCGACCTCCAAGGAATCCCAAGAATCCCCGCACAGGTGGCCGAAATCGTCGATCCAACCAGCCCTCATTTCAGAAACTGGGTGGTGATTATCTCCACTTTACCCTCTACAAGGAGAACAAGGACACAATGGATGCTGTCAACCAGATCTCCCGCTTTGCAAGAGTCAAGTCCAACAACTTCGGATTTGCTGGCACTAAGGACAGACGCGCGGCCACAGTTCAACGGCTGAGCGTTTTCCGGGTGCGACAAGAGACCCTCGATTTTCTGAACACCCAAATACCGAGCATGAAAATGGGGGACTACAAGTACAGCCGATACCCCATACAACTTGGTGATCACGGAGGCAACGAGTTCAAGATCACGGTCAAGAATGTTGTTGTAACTCGTGGCGACTGCTCACTCGAACGCCGAGTCCAAATGACGCAACAAGCCGTGAAGACTGCAGTGAATGAGATGGTTAAGTATGGTTTCATCAACTACTACGGTCTTCAACGTTTCGGCACGCACATTGTTGGCTCGCACGAACTTGGAAAGCTGATGCTGATGGAAGACTTCAAAGGGGTCGTTGATGGAATCCTGCACGTCGACGACGCTTTCATGGCCCAGGTCATCTCAGACAAGGTTCAAGAAACACCGATGAACCGTGACGAGATCAACAGAGCCCGTGCGATCGTCCAGTTCAAGGCGGCTAAAAATGCGCAAGGTGCGCTGAAGATTTTGCCCAAGCGCTTCTCTGCCGAGACGAACGTCATTCGGCATCTTGAGAAGAACTCTCGCGACTTCCCAGGTGCCATCTTGACGATCTCACGTGGCTTGCGCAACTTGTACCTCCACGCTTACCAGTCTTACGTGTGGAATCATGCTGCCTCTCACCGCTGGGCCAAGTACGGTTCCAAGGTCATACCCGGAGATCTCGTTCTGGTTATTCCAGAGGATGCCCCCCTGGACGATGTCGATGGGGCCCTTGCCGATTCGAACGCACCCGAAGAATCAGAGTTTCAAAGGGCCCGGGCCCTATCTGAGGGGGAGGCGCACAGCGGCAAGTATACCATATTCGACATCGTGCTCCCTGGCCCTGGTTTCGACGTCATCTACCCGAACAATGACATCGGTGAATTCTATGTCGAGTTCATGTCGAGGCCTGAGAATGGAAGCTTGGATCCTCACCGCATGAGGCGGTCTAAGAAGGACTTCAGCGTGAGTGGCACCTATCGCCACGTCGTTGGCCGTTTTCTGGCCGAGCCAAAGTGGGAGGTGCGCACCTATGTGGACGACAATGACCAAATGAGGCCGACTGATCTGGACTTGATCGAAATGCGGAAGGCCGCGGAGAAGAACACAGTGCAAGAGGCTGCGCAAGCCCCGGGGAGCCAGGACGTTGCCGTTCAGCCGACTGAGCCAGCAAGCAGCGCGATCAACAACCCCATGCGACGTCGCCAGCGGGACAGCCCTGAGGCGGAGGCGGAGGACAGTGGTTCTAAGCGGATCAAGTTGATGGCAGTCGACTCTCGCCCAGACACTCCGGAGTCTGTGGATATAAAGGGCATACATGATGGCGGTGCTCCCTTGTGGACGGATGATGAAGGCATATCTCACCGACCTGAGAAACCCATCCGGCAACCAGCGGTGCCCAACAATTCAGCTGGTGCAGAGACCTCCCCTGACATCTCGATGGGCGAACCAACTGCAAGCCAGCCTGATGTAGACACCACCCAGGCCCTCAGCGAGACGCTCGCCACCGAGCCCCCTACTGCGTTGACCAAAGCAGAGGAGAACCCTGATGGCAAGGAGCAGCCCAAGACGACTCAGAACGGCAACACCAGCAGAGATGCATACCACGCGTTTACTCAGTCCGACCTCTCCGGCTACAAGGACGAAGAGATCAAGCTTGCGGTGGTCCTCGAGTTCAGTCTAGGCACGAGCGCCTACGCGACCGTTGTGCTCCGTGAGCTGATGGCTGAGATTGAGCCTGAACAGCCTGACAGCCCACTGTATGCTCAAGGCCTGTCCAATTAGGGCTAGGACTCATGCTCGCACGGATCTATGCTTGTGACTGCCTCTTCCCAACAGTCAGAAGCTCAGGAAATCTATGGCTGATAATTGGATCAGCCAGACTCAAACTCAACCTCGATAATTCTCAATGCCTGGTCGTGTCGATGGCAACTGCACAGCCATAGGATATGATCCACATGGCAGCAACTGGTCATTGATTTGTGATGCTTTCTGTTCAACCCTTGAATATGGTGGAAGGACCTCCATAAGCTCAAAATTGCTTCTCTGTGTTGGATTTTTGCTTTCTCAGGTCATGGAAACCTTGAGTAGGTCTTGAGCTTCTGCTAGTTCCACATCTTGAATCAAACATGACGAGTGGTCTCCAGGAAAGAGACCGAGGAAAGTGGTGGCATGAAGAAGCATCTATATTTTCCTGTCGTCCGGTGGCTGTGGATAACATGGGACGGTGTCTTGGGGTAAGGCTCCATTGATGACTCTCTGAATCATGACCGAATACTCACAGGACCGCCTGCACCAAGGTGCTGTGGCTGGCAGACTCACTTCTTGTGTCTGCGGCTCGGAGAGTCATGAGATTAGAGTCTGGGAGCGGGAAAGGCCATTGCAGAGAGGCTGCTCTGTCGCATGTGTGGTCCTAGAATATGGAGGACATCGAACCTAGGACGCACAGATTTTAATAAAAATGGCCCTTGGCAACTCCCTACTGCTTTGTACGTGTCATGTATATCTCACAACGTCCCCAGAGGGCTGAAAAGCACCGGGAACGTCAACCACGTATCCCGAGCATCGTGAAAGTACTTTGATTTCAGCAACCACATATGCATTTGAGTGATAAGCTGTCCCCTGCTTGATCCTTCAGAGGCACGAGGCGTTGGCGCCTACTGTTCTCAGCTCCTGAAAGCTGACAATAAGAGTCTGAACGTTGGCGATGTCAACATCTTGGACTCCGACTGATTTTGTCAGCTTGTCCACAGGACGGACAGGACGCGCAAGAGAGGCTGAGAGCAGGAAAGGAAAGAAGATACGGGCCTGGTCTCGGAAATTTGAGCTATGACGGCCATAAGAGGTCTCCCATCAAATACTGGTGGAGGTTCTTCTTGCTGGAAAGCGTGACTTTAGGCACTTCGGGGGGAAAAAGGGGGGGGGTGGGGGATTTCCCAGGGTGGGTGGGGAAAGAATGCAGGTTGTACCTATACGGAACATCTAAGTGAGCCAATAAATAATATTGTTCTAATACTATCTCCTGTGAGTCGAGCACGCCAGCCTAAAGGACAGGTGCAGAGCATTCAAGTTGTCCATGGAGCCAGAGCTAAATCATGTTCACTCCAGGTAGTCTCCTCCAGTCTCCTTGTGAATCAAGGCAAACAGGGGCCTCGCACTGAAAAAGCCAGCGTAGTGAGTGCCCACCGTCTTGTAGGTAAATCTGGCATCCTCATCTGCGATGACGATGGGCTTCTCGTTGCGAGGACCAGCCGCTGCTTCTGCGAGAAGCTGGGCCTGGCAGCATTTGTCCATGCTCAGGAACCAGAACACGGCTTCGTCCACGGTCTGCCCAACGGTCAACAGTCCATGATTCTGGAGGAGGGCAGCCTTCTTCCCTCCAACGCACTTCGCGATGTTCCGTCCTTCTTCGGCCGCGAGGACAACGCCGTTGAAGGATTCATACACGGCGTGGTCCTCGTGAAAGGCACACGCGTCCTGGGTGATGGTGTCCAACTTGCGGCCCAGGGAGCAGAAGGCGCGTCCATGGATGGTGTGAGAATGACAGGCGGCCATCACGTCGGGACGGGCTTGGTGGATCGCCGAATGGATCATGAAGGCTGCGGTGTTCAGCAGCCGGTTCTCTCCACCCTCCAGCACTTTGCCCTCCTCGCTGACGCGTATGAGATCAGAGGCCTTCATCAGACCGAACGCGGTACCGAACGGGTTGACCCAGAAGGTGTCCGGCTCAACGGGGTCACGGTACGTGATGTGACCTTGTCCCCGAGTCAGTCAGCAAGACCTGCTCAGTCACACGCATGATTTGTCCTGAGGGTGTGGCGAACCTGCAACGCCCTCGTCGAAGCCATATTTGGCAAAGATGCGGAATCCGGCAGCTAAGCGGCCCTTCCAGTACGCTCGTTCCTCGTAGGGATCCTCGAACTTTGGAGGTCTATACAATGCACTGGTCAGCTGCTGGCACGTCTGGCACAGCTGGGCAGCTGATGATCTAAGTACGGCCGAGGGGATGGTGTCACTCACGTTGGGTATCGAGGCATCTGCTCCTTGGCGGCTGCGTCGGAGAGGCCCGGCTCGAGGGGCGCAAACATGGACGGGTGAGTCTCATCTTGCTGAGGGTTTCCGCTGTCTGCGTGGGGAGCCATCTTGTGGTGCGACGAGGTGTCAAGCACGCAGTCGACGGAGTTGGGGTGGGTGAAGGACGTCCGCAATGCGCCTCCTCCGGTGTGCGGCGCGGAGTAGATGCCTCGGGACGTCGCACAACGGCCGCCCTAGCCGTTGCGTTTGTTGCAAGTATCCGGTGCGGTGTCTCGGATTGCGGGGAAGGTTACTAGTGTTTGCCGCCGTCGGGCGAACCTCGTTCTCACCTGTGTACTTATTAAGTAGGCACTCGCGGCGGTTTCTTTGTCGCCGTCTATGCCCAACTCGTCCACGCTGCTAAATCTTTTTTGTATACCTAGGTAGGCACAGCAGGCCGCATGCGCCAACATGGTCTTGGAAACAGGCCAGTCAGACTGAATCTTTGCACCTGTACAGACTGCAGTCAATGAACGTGCCTATTGCAGTTCTCCTGCCTCGAGAGCTGCAGAAGATCAGAGTGAACGCTGCCTCGGCATCACGCCCGGAAGCCAAGGGAATGGAACTAGACATCCGAAGCACGTTGACGCACATGAACATTGAAGTCGACTGGTCTGCAGAGTACAACTGCTCACATACTCAAAATCTATTTGACCAGAAAGCATGACAGAGGAACTAAATTGGAGTGGAAATAATGTGGCTCAAAATGCATGCCATCCTCATTTGCCAATATGAGCATCGTTATACATTTGAATAGGTGCACCTGATGGGTAGACTCCCGAAGTCGTTTGCTTTGGAATGTGGCATCTTTTGTACCAATTTAACAGACATAAGTGAAACCATCTGGGATGCTGAGCGCTTTTTCCATCTTGCTATCCTGTAATATGGTACTTGTAAGATGATGAACAGTGAAGCGTTGATCGTGTCTACTGACAGGCTCCGCAATGTTCTTCAGCACATGAAGTGGGTAATTATAACTCGGACATCCTTGGCATGACCGAGGCCACTCACTCTGCCTTCAAATTTCTGTTCAGTGCCGCAGGTTTTGGGGTTCACTGGGTTGCAAAGTCTTCGGAAGGTCATGCAGCAAAACGAGTTCCAGATACCTAGGTGGGCGGGGCGCCCGAGTCGCGTCGTCACAACGAGCACCCTCCATCAACCGAGAACGTTCACACTGGGCACCCTCGCAGGTGCAGGTGAATAGGTGTGATGTGTGGAACAGCCAGCCAATTTGGTGTTGAACTTCCCAGGTTCGACGTGCTGTGCAGTCCACTGCATCCCATGGAACAACCCGGTGCAGAGCCAGTTTTGATGGATCTGCCCATTCTCAACCATGGGCTTCACTGAGCCGCATCTCAATATATATGGAACGAGAATCGTGATTCTCGATGACTACTGCATTCTCCAGCCGTGTGGCATGGTCAAAGTACTCTCTGCCAACCATTCAGAACATGGGCATGGCTTCCACGAGCTCCAAGATCACAAGACGCGGAAGTATAGTCATGTCGGCTACTGCCGTGGTCCGGCGCCTGAGCAATACAAGTCGTCCTGTAAGTAATAAGTTACGTGTAGGCAACCCAACCCGCCTGTGATACTCTGCAGGTCTGCCGCGGCTCACCGGGTTGCCACAGCCCACCCACCGACCGTACTGTACCTACTTAAGTGAGCATACCCAGTAGCAATTCAGGTGGAGAGACGAGGGATCTGAAAGCCTCCACGCGGGGAACCCTGATCATGCACACCACATCCGGGAATGATAGTCAGAAAATTGGAAGCACGCAGATATAATCGTGGAGTCCTCGTTGAGGGATGCTCTGCGGGGGCTGGGCGATCCTAGTCTCCAAAAGCAGCCACGAGGTCCCTCGAGGCTGGCAATCCACACCCATCCCTGCCACCCTGGACCTCATCTCCCGTGTGGCACGTCCAGAGGGACGGACCAGATGCCATATGGGTAATTGTGTTCCGGCCACATAAGTACAAGTGTGGTGCTATCGCGTCCCGAGACCCTGGCCAACCTTCTTGACGGCGCGATTGGTGAACTCTCCACTCAGTGCATAATAACGTATCCCGTCTGTCTTCGCGCAGGGCTAGTCTGCTTTGAGGCCGAGGCTACAAGTTCACAGTCAAGCTTTGACTAATTAAATCCTTGACCTATTTGAGCATGTGCAGATCTAGCCAAGAAAGCTTGCAGGGTCGGCCTCAGGACCCCAGGGCCCTGGGCACGGTCTGTGTTTGTCTGATGAGGTTCCGCTGGCTCGGTACCTAATCATCCAAGTGAAGGCCCTTGCTCCTAACCCTTGGCCTAGTAACCGGTATATGTGTGCTCGTCCCTCGCTGCAACATCAACAAGTGATAAGAAAGTGTGCCTCCTCTTCTCCATTTTGTCTGGATATTTCCAAGCTGTTTTTTGGACCCTTGAATTTGGCCCGCAAGTCCAAAAAAATGTCCCTCATCAAGCGGTCGAGCCATGATGGCGTCCAAGATTCGCCGCCCAATGTCTCGGACATTGAAAAGAGTGCTCCTGAGGAGGAGAAGCCAGCCATTGAGAACATCGAGAGAGTGAAGACTGGATCCAGCCACGAGGATCCCGCGCCAGAGGCCAAGGTATGTAAATCATGTCCTCTCACTGACCTTCCGAGGTTGACATCAACTGACTTGTCGTATCTCGATGCTCAGCTGAGCACGAGAGCATTGCTGGCCTTTGCTGCTCTGTGCTTCCTTTGGACGGGCTCTCAGATCCCAATCTACCTGTTTGGAGCCATTCCGCCGTATATCTATTCCGATATTGGCGGCGCTGACCGTTGGACTTGGATCACACTCGCCAACATCCTAGCTCTCGCCGCCGTCTGCCCGTTCGTCGGATCACTCTCGGATCTTTTTGGCCGCCGCTACATTGCTCTATCAGGCGCGTCATTCATCGTCGTTGGGATGATTGTTTGCTCGACCGCCAAGACGATGAATATTGTCATCGGTGGACAGGTTCTTGCTGGTATCGGAGCCGGCATCAACGAGCTTACCGCCCTGGCCGCCGCCTCGGAGATGGCGCCCGTCTCCAAGCGAGGCAAATACGTCGGGACTCTTGTCTTCACGATTACTCCTTTTTGCTTCTCAGCCCTGTATGCCCAGCTCATCGCCGGGTACTCGTCATGGAGATATATCGGTCTACTCTGTGCCCTCTGGAACTTCTTGGGTCTTGCGATGACTGCGGCTTTCTACTTTCCTCCGCCCCGGACCGACCCAAATGGTCTTGGTCGACGCGAGATCCTGGGACAGATAGACTTCGTTGGCGGCTTGTTGAGCGTCTCCGGTTTGATTCTTTTTAGTAAGTTCCACCTAGCTACAAGCTTACAACCGAGATGGTTGCGGGAGAGTACTGACCTATTCTGTAGTGGCCGGAATGCAGTGGGGAGGGTATACCTACCCATGGACTTCTGTACACGTTCTCGTGCCCCTCTTGCTGGGAGCAGTCCTGATCATCTGTTTTATCATCTGGGAGGCATACTTCGCCAAATTTCCCATGTTCCCGAGACGCATCAACCAAAACCCTAGAGTTTTGGTCCTTACTCTGATCATCACCTGCATTTCTGGAGCCAACTTTATCAGCCTGATCGCGTTCTGGCCGACTCAAGCATTCAACGTCTACGGCCACGACCCGGTTCAGGTCGGAATCCGTGCCATTCCCATCGGCGTGTCGCTGATGATTGGCGCAGTCATTGGCCTCTTCTTCCTTTCCATCTTCAAGGGCGCCAATAGGACCATCATGATCGTCTCGTCGGTCCTGATGACGGCCGGCTGCGGTGCCATGGCGATCGGGCGGGTCGACAACATGTACCAGCTCTGGGGCATCCTCGTCCTCGCCGGCCTCGGCATCGGAGGAATCGTCGTCCCCGCCAGCATCATCACCATGATTGTCTGCCCAGACGACCTGATCGCCACCGTCGCCGCGTTGACGCTGAGCATCCGCGTCATCGGCGGCTCTATCGGCTACTCGATCTACTACAACATCTTCATCAACAAATTCGTTCCTTATGCCACGGAATACATCGGGGGGACGCTCTACGCTGCCGGCATCACGTCCCCAGAGGTGATCAAAGGGGTCATTGAGCTGACGGGAGCCGCCCTGCCTGGCGAGATTGCCTTGATCCCAGGTATCGCAGGCAACGCGACGCTATACAACGAGGTGATCTATGCCGGCCAGGTCGCGTATGCCGCGTCGTACAGGTATGTGTACTTGGCGAGCATCGCCTTTGGTGCGATTTCTATCGCTTGCTCGCTGTTCTTGGGAGATATCGGCGCCTACATGGACGACCATGTCGCTGTTGTGATCTGAGCCTCATTGGCTTTCTCTATATCAGGATCCTTCCGTGGCCCGATGGGCATGCTCGCAGACACACACACGTTTCTTTGCCTGAGTGTCGTCGATATGCGATATCGTTCGGTGTACAATAGCATAGGACGCCGGGAGAACGACGAGCAATGGAGACCCTACTTTTGAAGAAGCCTTCGCGGCGAACAATTCCTCGGCCAGATATGCAACATTCGTGATCCGTGAACTCATACTCATAGTTACTGGTGAGTTCTTCCACTCTCTACCAGCCGCATTTCTTAGAGGGCGGGGCTCGTATGCCAGAACCCCTGGGGAGGTTGCGGCAGCCTCAGTCTCCTATCCCCCAGGTCCAGGCGGTACATGATGTTGTTGTAATTGTAATAAGGCGTCCACCATGGATTCCCAGAGAATGTATTCACCAGCGTGCCGGAGAAGTACACAAATCTCCCGCCTCCTTGCATCAGCTCGTAATGCTGGACGGGGTTGTACAGGTCGTTGTGGTTGCTGGCGTAATCGTCCCGGGCCATGTGATGCGTGGCGACTTTCCGGCAGTGCTCCCACGGGCCCTCTGGCGCGCCCGCCGTCGCGAACCAGATCTCGCCGGCCGTGGTGTGGCCGAACTTCTGCTGTATGATGTTGACCCACAGGTTGAGATACGGGTTCCATGCGATGCCCACCTGTGCTGCGAGGATGTGTTGCCCCGTCTCGACATCCCTCAAGCGGTACGGGGACTCCTCGGCGCGAATGATGCCAGCGTTGACTAGATCCTCTGCGGTCTCGAAGTTGACGGGCTTCCCTCCTCGCACCCAGCTCCAGACCAGCGCTCCGCTGGGCCCACGAGTCGCGCCGCGGCCGTTCGGCGATAGGCACGTGAAGGCCTCGTACTGCGACGGGTCGCTGGCGCTGGCGTAGTCGGCCCTCACCCGCACGTTCTTGCCGTAGTAGGCATAACGAGTGCCATTGTCGTTGACGTAGATCGTGTGCCCGCCGGGTGCCAAGGAGTTGCCCTTGCGAAACTTCTGCAGCCGCCCGAAGATCTGCTTCTTGTCGTCCCAGACGACGAGACCCTCCTCGATGCACTCCATGCTGTGGCCTGCGGCGTAGTATCTGGCTATGAGTCGCTCTCTGCCCGTCTCATCCGGCACGACTGTCAGGCCGTCGACCCATACGGGGAAGCTCCCGTCCTTGTCCAGAATTATCTTGACCATGTGTCGAGTAAACCTTTTGGGGTCGTCATTCTCATGGAAATAGTCAAAACTCAGCCCCTTCTCCGGATCGAGGTTCTCGGGCAGGTCTGTGGTCGCACCGGTCATATTGAAGTTGCCCAGCTGGAACTCCATCTGATCGGTGTCCTGCCACATCCACAGGAGCTTGCCTTGGAACCTAGCACACTGCACAGTGTCACTCCCGGCGACTTTCGCATTGATCACGGGCTTGTCGATGGGTGCCTGCTTCCCCAGGAGCACACTGTCCCGGTAGATGCCGTATCCTGTCATGCGATAGAGCCTCGAGGCGATCTGGGTCCTCTTGAGTCTGATCTCGACCGAGCCTCCTGACTTGGGGTGAACCTGGGTCCCAGCGATGCCGAGGAACCCGGTCGGCGACTCGAAGCCATAGCTGCTGAAGGTGATCCACAGAGGCTCGCCCGTCATGAGCCCGGGCTCGTAAAAGGCGACGTAGCCGGCGCTGTCCGTCATGTAGATGGCCTTGTAGGTCGTCCGGAGGAAGACGAGGGGGATGCCACGGCTGGTCTCGGCATCGACCACGCGTATCGCGAAGTATCGGGCTGCCAAGTCGTCCGGCGCGCTGGCATCGTGGTCTCGTCTGGACGAAGAGCCCGAAGACACATTCGAGACGATGCGATCGAGGCTCCCCAGGAAAGATCGTGAGGAGGACATGTTTACGACCAATTTTCAAGAAAAGCCTGTCGAAGCGAAGAAGAAATAGTCGTTCACAACGGACGGTGTTGCGTCGTGATCTGCATGGTTGCTTGATGCAACGGCGTTGCCGAACTTCGTCAAGTATAAGTAAGTACTGTAGGTTCATCCAAGACGGCTTGCATGTGTCGACCTCGGATGACACTGTGCGGGGGTGCAGCACCTGGGCGCAGGGAGCGCATTAGACCAAGCCCCAAACACCTAAATAAGGCCAGCGGTACGTGGCGGTTTCTTCACTATCAAAACCACTTGACACCGTGTACAGTAGCACACAGGAGGAACGAGTTTTATATAAATATATTTATTTATAATATTTCCTGGGCGATCTGTATCCATCAGTCTTTGTTGGGACGTGAATTAAAATCGGCACGTCCTTCGCCCGCATATCAAAATCTCACTTCAGGCCAGGCAGATGAGCGTACGTTCAGCACTGCTGTATATTTCGATAGCAAAATACATATGAGCAACAATTTTGGCTCTGAGAACCATCAATAGAAGCCAAGGTCAATGAGTCCAATGACTGCATATGTATGGCTACTTACGGCATCTTGCTCTTGGTTTACCCTGTTGTGTGCCTGAATTATACTTTTAGGTTTCAACAGGGGACCTTTTAGACCAGATGGTTCCAGATGTCGTCGGCCTCAAGGCTCAGGGTTAGGGTCCATGTAATTTGTGTGAGATTGGCTCAATGTCAGCAGAGATTCATCTTATCTCGTCCACGTCAACACACCCGGGCATGAAATGATCATACTCGAGTTCTAATAACGACCTCGGGTATGAGATGAACATCGACAGACCACGCGCCGATTGGCCGTTGACTGCTTTGCGATCTCTGAATCGCTCGTGGCACATGGCCTTGGCCACTTTTCCCGGTGATCTGGCATCACCGGCCTGAGTCCCGAGACCAGACTTTGGGACGTTTCTTTTGGGTATTGAATCATCTTGCCATTAGCGAAGGGACAACATGGAGTCTACTTCCGACTTCAAAATCAAGAGAAAACCGGTGGGCGTGGCGGGACGGTCTGACTTGAGCGCCGCAGGGACGGCGAATGCACCCCGATCAAGACCTCTGTCCGCTTCAAACCCGGAAGCTACAGGACGCCATGAATCTTTCGATCTTTCAGTGGCATCTACAAGAGACATATCGTCCTTTATGGCACAGAATGGAGGCCCAAACACGACTGGGCCGTGGGACAGTGGCGTACCTCCCGGGGGCATTCTTAACGACTCCGGCTCGCAACCTTCCCCTCCGTTCACACCTGATCCGATCTCGTCATCTGAAAACACCGAGAATCAAGAGAAGCGCTCTGTTTTCAAGACCGCTTTTGACGAGACGCGCTACTTCGCAGGCGGGCTTACCTCCCGTGCATACGAATCCACGAAGCACTACACGATCCTACGTCACTCTTCGAGCCTCATATTCTACCGAGGACCGGCAACCAGCGTGGTCGTCACCATATTCTCTTCTTCTCAGCCAGACACGCCCCTACCCCCAGATAGGACCATCTGGCTGCAACAGCGCGGCTTTTCGGGGGATACCGGCATGAAGCTGAGGCGCCTGGCGAGGGCAACAGATACTTGGCTTGACGTCACGCCAGCAGTACAGGCGTCGGTGCAAGATCTGGACGCCTATGATGAGAGGAGTTGGTCCAGGGATATCGAGAAATTCATGCAAAAGGCCGCCGGCGAGAAGACCGGACGCCGGCCCCGAGAAACGCATGTCATTCGGCTTCCCGTTGCTGCCGACGATGGCTACTTCAGGCTCGTTCTCTGCACAGGTGGTGCGCGGCAAGCAGAGCCCAAAGAAGGCCCAGCACCAAGTAAGAGGCGGCGAGTCCTGTGCTCGAGTCCAATCTTTCGTGTCGCCAGCACGTCTACGGATCCCAGCCTCCTTCGTGGGGCGAGCCTGAAGACGTTGCCACTGGAGCTGGGCGTCATGGCTGGATCGATGATTGGACTTGGGAAGGTAGCCAACCTCGTATCTCCAGTCACGAACAAGGTTCAAGAGAGAGTGGCGAATCTCCGGCCCGACTATGCTGTACAAGAAGCTGCGACGACAGCCTATCGAGTATCTGGTCTCCAAAGGAAGGTCGAGGAGGCCGGAGACCAGTTTCAGCGGTCGAGAGAAGCCAGCTACGACGCTCCAGAATGCCTTCGTGAAGGAGCCGAAATCAATCTGGACGTCATCGGTCCTGATGACGGACCGCAAAGCCCATACCCGCTCCGATTCGCAGGCAAGGTTGTGCGAGGCACCGGGCAATCGAACGAATCGATGGGGCTGCCCACGGCAAATCTCGACGGTGTTTCTGATGAAATTAGAACCAACCTCAAAGGGATCTATATGGGATGGGCATGTATTGTGCCCAATAGTGATCTGGACAAGGACATTTCGTTAGATTGGCACGAGGCTGTTGTCAGAGTGGGCCCATCGTTCCGCGCAGCCCCGAAAGTAGCAGAGAAGAACGTCGTCACAGTGCACTTGATTCACGACTTCGGGTCCAAGACGTTCTTCTTTGTAAAGGTGAAGATCGTGGTCATGGGCTTCATCAGACCCATGAAAATAGGACCGAGCAGAGAGGACATGGAGGAGCTCGTTGCCAGAGATTCGCAAATTACGCTGTCGAGTCTGAGCAGAAACAATTGGGGGCCCGACATGGCTATCCAGAGAATCCAAACGGCTGAAAGTGCGAGAAGTTTCTCGGAGAAAATTGTCAATGCGAAGACCAAGGTGCAGGAAAGGGCTGATAGTATCCCGTTGCACTGGGCCGGCGTCAGAAGCTCTGGTGCGGCTCTGCGAGATCGCGCCTATGGAAATGGAGGTTACTGGATAGCACGATGACTACAAGGGAGGCGATATTCAGATGAAGGATTAATTGTTCATATGCTAAGGTTATGCGGTGCACTAGTATACATCAAGAGTCACTCGGGAGGTGAGACATTCCAATCTGCAATCCAAGGCCCATGATCCAAACCCCTACCGTCCATGGTTGGTAAAGGCCACTTATGCACAAGGAATGGGATGGCTTCCAGCTGCATTAAGAACCTTGGAGTTGTTCGACGCGCAATGATGGAAGCCTTGGTACCAAGGTAGAGTTCCCCCACTCGTTCGTGGAGTAAGACGGCCTAAAGTTCGGAGTGCGGATCGACTATACACCCCAGTCCAGTCCGTGCCGTATCCATACATAATGGTAGAAACTTAGTAGAGAAAACCTGGGTAGCTTGAGCCAGATGGTGTAATCACACATCACCACTGCAGACGCGTGGCGGCGACTTGGTGCTGAAGGACATAAGTACCCCGCCTGCAACAACTTGCCACTGTTGTGAAAGACCGCAACGTCGGTGTAACATCAAGGCACTCCTGTGTCATCGAGAAACCTGCTGCTCTCAAAGTGCTTCACACCTGCGGCATTGTGACAAGCCGAAAGAAGGCGTCGTTCTCACGTCTGCGTCGGCAAGATGACCACCGACGCTCACGATCACCCGCTGCTGCCAGTGCCGCATCCCACGGTGTCATACTGGCGGAGCGAGCTGCACCACCTCGACTCTTGCCGTTCGACCAAGGACCTTCCCGAAAGCAGCGACATTGTCGTCATCGGAGCCGGAATCGCGGGCGTCTCCGTCGTGTGAATCCTTTTGCCCTTCCCTCTTGATCTCTACTGTTGCGTCCACTCCGCTCAGCTGACATCTGAGGCCCAAAAAAATGTAGCTACCACCTCTCCCAGGCGCCCGATCCGCCTCAGATCCTCCTTCTCGAGGCGCGGCAGACTTGTTCCGGCGCCACGGGGCGCAACGGCGGGCACGTCAAGAGCAAGACGGCCGGGCTCCTCCAGAAGGCAGCCGGCGGCGGCGGCGGCGGCGGCCCGCAGGCCGCGTCCGAGTGGGCGCGCTTCGTGCAGGCGCACGTCTACGCGCTCAAGGGCGTCGTGGAGAGGGAGGGGCTCGCGTGCGAGTTCGAGGTGCGCCGCAGCTACGACGTGTGGACGTCGGAGCGCGAGGCCCGCGGGGTGGAGGCGGCGTTCCGGGAGGCGCTGGGCCGCGGCGACGAGTGGACGCGCGACCGGGACTGGGTCGGCGCCGAGTCTGCGGAGCGGCTGACGAGCGTCCGGGGCGCCAGGGGCGCGGTGAGCTCGCCCGCGTGCTCCTTGTGGCCGTACAAGTTCGTAACGGGGCTGCTGGAGAGGGCGATGGAGAAGAACGCTTCGGTCAATGTCCAGACGGAGACGCCGGTGCTCAGGGTCGAGAGCGGCCGTGACGGATCGACCATGGTCCACACGGAGAGGGGAGTCGTCAGAGCCGAGAAGGTCGTGTTTGCGACGAATGCTTACACGGCGGCTCTGTTGCCCGAGTATCGTGGGATCATCAACCCTTACAAGGGAACAGCAGCGCACCTAGCAGCAAGTCATGGCAGGGAGCCTGTGTTCCCGCACCTCAGCCACACGTATAATTTGGAATACGGTCTCTACAAGGATCTTGAGACTGTGGACTATCTGAATCCGAGACCAGACGGTGGGATTGTCGTTGGAGGTGGGAAATGGATTTACGAGGAGAAACGGGAGTTGTGGTACGGCACCGTGGACGACGCGACACTCTTCGATCCCATCACCAAAGCTGGCTATTTCGAAGGTTATATGCAGAGAAACTTCAAAGGGTGGCAAGACAGTGGTACAGAAGCTGAGAAAATCTGGACTGGCAGTAAGTCTGTGTTTGCTTGTTGACAGCAGATTTGGTTGCTCACATCAGACAGTTATGGGAGCCACCCCCGACGGGCAGCCACACATTGGAAAAGTCCCTGGAAGGCAGAACCAGTGGATCCTTGCTGGATTCAACGGTGGCGGGAATGCGTTGACGTTCCTGTCCGCCAAAGGTGTTGCCAAGATGGCCCTCGAGGGTGTTTCTCTGGCCGATAGTGGCGCAGGCATCCCACGCACGTTTGAGACAACAGAGGAGCGTCTAGGTCTTCACTCGGCATCCAAAGTGGCCATAGAACTCAACTTGAGCAGATGAGCATCGGGCTATCAAGATCAGAAGAGGGGTAGAAAATCCAATATGCAGGCGAGGTTTGGCCGCCTTGGCCTTATGAACCGCTGCTCGACTCCCCGATCTCGACGACAATCTTCCCCTTTGCTCTCCCCGTTTTCAGCTTTTCATATGCTTTTGGCGCGCTGTCGAATGAGAAAACCTCATCAATGACACCCTTGACCTCTCCTGTCTTCATATACTCGCCGATCGTCGCCAGATCCGCGTGGCTCTGTGCTGTCAAGACGAACCTCCATCGTCTCTTCCCACCTCCCAGAAACCCCGGCAACAGTGCCCTCTTAGACACCGCTTTAACCTGGTCTCTGGACGCACCGCCGCCCACCTGAATGAAATACCCGTCGTCCTTCAGGAAGCCGTTTGCAGCAACATACAGGTCTTGCTGCTTTGGGGGCGTAGACCCGACGTTGTCGACCACCAGGCTGAAGACCTGCCCCTGGGACTTCAGCACCTCGCCGATATCCTGTGTCTTGTAGTCGATGACCTCGTCCGCCCCCAAGCTTCGGCAGAGCTCTGCGTTGGCACCGGAACAGCTGACCGTGACGTGGCACCCGAGCGCCCTGGCGAGCTGGACGCCCCAGGTCCCCGTGCCCCCGCTGCCACCGTTGATGAACACCTTGGTCTTGGTCCCCTCCGCCCCCTCCCCGGGCAGGTACGGCTTGATGGTCTGAAACGCCGTGAGGGCGCACGTTCCCGCCGCGGCGAACTCGGCCAACCTCGTCTCCAGCCCGTCGGGGACCCGCGCGAGCCCGTCGGCGTTCTTGACGACGACGTACTGCGCGAGGCAGCCATACCTGTTGGGCTCCACGCGGCCAAACACCAGCTGGCCGGGCTGGTAGTCGGAGGCCAGAGCCGAGCCGGCCACGACCACGCGGCCCGAGAAGTCCATGCCCGGGCTCGCCGGCGTCGATATAAGGGCCCGCGCCAGGACGCCCAGCTCGGCGACCTTGTAGTCGGCCGGGTTGAGGGACGTGTAGAGGACCTGGACGAGCACGGCGCCCGGGGCGAGCATGGACTTTGGGGGCGGCGACGCGGTCTCGTCGAGGGTGATGGACTTCTCGAGCCCGTCTTTGATGCCGCTGTACGTCCAGGCTCGCATCGTCTTGGGCCAGCCGCCCTCGGGGACTGTGGTGGCCATGTTTGCGCGGTACAGTTGAGGGATCTTTGGATAAAGCAAGCCGAGCACAGATATGGTACTAAAGAATGAGTATTGAAGTTTTGTGAGGTTTATGTGCTTTCTCAAGATACCTAGTCAAGCACTCACGTTTTTGAGGGACGAGAACAAACATGCAAGTCGATACTGTGATCTTGGTTGCGCCGCAGATCTCACATTTGCCGTATATCGCAATTGAGATCCCGTCCTGCCGTCCCCATGTTCTCGAGGTGGACCCACGGACAGGGTCATGACGCACACTAGGTTCCCCTACCTGCTCGCGGCCGAATTTCTGCTCTGGGAGCTCCGTACTCTCGACCACTTCATCAAAATGTATTAGCTCATCATAGGACTTCAAAAGAGAGAGTTGCTTTTTGCATGGCCGACGCCAACCACTGTTGGTGCGTCGATTTCGAGACGCTCATGACGAGTAGACAACACAACGCTGTTCTGCTTGTCCCATTTGCTGTCCCAATGGGACCCAATGGGAGGGTGATTTCGCAGATCAATTGCGAATCCAGGACTGTTTGCCTTGTTCAAGTCAAGGTTGCAAGCTTCTGTAAGGAGGCGATAGACCCCGTCGTAGCCACAGATTGCAACCTCTTCCTCATCTTGCGCAAACACTATCGGTAGCACATCGCAGCTTTGGAACCGGAAACGCGCCACCTGAATGAGAATGATAAGATTTTGGTATCATTACGCTTAAATCGGTATGAATAAGTATGCGCCCATGTATATGCCCTAAGCAGAGGGCATACAAGTCCTCCCATATGCAGTCCACTGCTTGTACACCTTATCATGCGCCTCCTCTTCAACTCGAGTCCCTGGCCAAGAGTTCGTACTCCTAGTAAACGACTGTCCTTCCCAGCGGACGCCTCCGGCGCAGGCCAGTGGTCGGGACGGGCTTCTCCAGCCTCCACGCCCACAGAAGCAGGTCCTCCAGCGGCAGGAAGTTCATCAAAATCCGGTTGCACATGAAGGCCACGACGACCACCATGGCAGCCACCATGGCGTCCATGAAGTAGTGGTTCGCGGTTGCCACAATCGTCAGCATCACCCAGAAGGGGTACCACACACCAAAGCAGAAAAAGGCAATACGTGACGGCACAGAACGCTCGCTGGTGCTCTCGACCTCGGGCTGAGCGAGGCTGCCTTCACCTTCGGAACCATTCAGATTCTCTTCGTCGGCGCCAGCTACCGGAAGCCATGTGTCGCTGGGATTACGGGTCTTGCCAAATCGTCGGTACATCTGCTTGGCTCCACTGAGGGCGGCGCTCTCGTAGATGAAGACGCATCCGATGCAGAAAGCATAGCCAAAGTGCATGCTGGGCATGGCAGCCAGACGATTCACAAAGTTCCCGCTCATCCAGACAGAAGTGGCATCCTCTCCGTTGACGGTGTCAATGAAGCCGTACTCTGGAGGCAACAACCGTGGTGGCATGCACGGATAGAAGATGAAGACCATGAAGGCGAAGAGGTTGCACAAGGTCATCGTTCGGCGGGCGTTTGCAAAGCGGGAAAAGGTAGGCGACATGTAGTAGTAGAATGCGATGAAACTGCGTTGAGCCCAAAAGTTAGCACATGCGATGACCACGCTACCACTAAAGTTTCAATGGCTCGGCAGGCCGCGCGGCCCCAAACACCAATATTCCAGGGGGCTTCCCCAAAAAAGTGTTTGGTACTGCTGGAGAACCGAGCCGTCGGAAACATAAACGAGAATAGTGTGACTTACCCCACTGTCCCGGGGATGTGGATGAGGGCGTATGATCGATTCAAGACGGTCAGAAAGCCGCCTCGCCAGTCGCCAGCTTTTGCGCCCGTGAGGAACCACTGTTGGACGTTCCATTCTATCCATCGCGATGTCCCCGTCAAAGTACCCCTGCCGAACATGTAGGTCTCCAGCTCCAGGACGGCGAGGGCGTGGTCCTGCGCGACGTCCCACATCTTTTTGCTCCCGCCGTAGTACACCGAGGCCATGTAAGCCGTAAACCGGTAGAAGAAGAATTGCAGCACCCAGTAAAACATCTCAACGAGGAAGGGGAATTTCTGCAAGATGCGCGAATGGATGTGACGAGCGAAACGCGACGAGTTGGGTGTCCGAACGGTCCATATCCCAAAGACTCGGCGAGTCTTGGCCGGATACCCGGCATTGAAGGCGCGGCGATTTTGAGGGTCGCTGTCGAGAGAAGATCGGGGGGAGAGGGACGTGGGAGAGCCCGCGATGGGAGTGTAGCTTGGGCTCTTGCTGCCGCCGAATATGGAGAAGTCTTTGGCGCGGGTCAGGTACATGGACGTGAAGAGGATCGAGACGATGAGCTGGAAGGAGTACAATCAGTATCGTGTCTACCGGAGGCCGAGGACAGACGCAGGAGAGCAGATGTTGAGGAATGTATACATACTACAGGCTCGACCCAGTCTGGCATGCGAAAGACGTGCGGGTGCCAGTCGTCGCTGGGGGCGGCATTGGTGGCCATTGTGTCGAGAAAGTGTTCGTACACGAGATGGAGTCTGCGAAAGAAGTGACGAGAATCTGCGCAATGGAGTCGTGAGAGACCGGAGAGCAGACTGATCTGTTCAACGTCGCTCGTACAAAGTCGCAAGGTGGCACTCGATCAGACTGCGTGGGTTGTGATTCCCTTTCTTTCCCACGCGAGCAACTATACAGATGGCAGACGAGGGCCCAGTGGATCGCGAGCCGTATCCGAGACGCGTAGCACGATGCGGTTGTGCGCGGTGGTATTGAGGCACTCGTGCTTCGAATGAACCGATATAGAGGGCCAGGAAGCAGTCGAGTAGCCGGTCACACGACACGTCCTCGTACGCAACCAAGGCGCTTCCGTCGACAGGGCGACAACTTCCTCCTCTGGAAACCGACTGCAAGGGCGCGTCGGCGGCGGCGGCGGAGACACGGGGTGCAAGTGTCGACGGCCTTCGAGAGGCAGAGCCAGAAGGATGCAGGTGTGGTGTGGGAGGGGAAGGAAACGATGAAGGAGGAAAAAGGAGGGAAGCTGACGACACACGCGCGGGAGGAGGACCAACTAGTCTAATTTACTTCAGAAGGGGGAAGGAAAAGAGCGGTAGGGTCATAGCACGGTAGGTAAAGAGCAGGAATCGGGGCGGGAGGACAGTTACAGGCCGGGGCAGGGACACAGGCACAAGCACAGGCGGCAGGCGCAAGGCACTCCGCACATTGGACGAGCCGAAATCTATGTAGGAGATTGAGGCGTCTCTTCCAGCAGGGCCCTAGCAGAGACGCCCAGGCGGTTGCTGTTATTAGCAACGGGCCGGGGGGGGGTCGGGGTCATATTACAACTTTACCCTCCGAAGCCAGCACACTCCCTGCTTATCCCACCTGCTAGTGCGCATCCTCCGCCCATCACTCATTCTGCAGCTTGTTTGCACGTCAGGTCTGCCCATTCTGCCGCTGCACTTCTCAGCCCTCTCCAGTGGAGCCTCTGCACGCTCTTTTCCCCAGCAACGACACAGTGTCACACCGTAATTAAGCAAGGTCCTTGTGATACGCCAACAAAATGACAGCCATAGACTTTGGATAACATTGGACGACGTCCTGCACTCATTCGCTGCAG
The DNA here is from genome assembly GCA_026120015.1 of Dendrostoma leiphaemia. Classification (NCBI taxonomy): domain Eukaryota; kingdom Fungi; phylum Ascomycota; class Sordariomycetes; order Diaporthales; family Erythrogloeaceae; genus Dendrostoma; species Dendrostoma leiphaemia. The sequence goes on along the minus strand of JALRMF010000144.1, from coordinate 10,055 downwards.
ATGGGACCAACCCAGCTGCACTCAACGGCCTTGGACCAGCACGACGAGGCCGCATAAGCAGGAGCCCAGGATACAAGGCTTCTCGAAACCGCCCTTCGAGACTTGGCCGGCTTGGCACGAAAACGCAGGTGAAGCGATGACATACGCGCGTACTACGTATCACTCAGCTGGAGAATGGCTATGCTAAAACACTTCAGTCCGTCAGACAACGAGTCAAAGCCAACGCATGCAGAACCGGCACACAGGCAGCCCTGGACACAACCGCCGCGGGATGCTTTGCTTATGGTTCGCCAACTCAAAAGACTGACTTACGGTCAGACATGACGACGCCGCCAATGAGGGGGCCGGCCCTGGCCGGCTTACGGTTTACTATTTACTTCCTTTGTACTGTACGTTCTGCGGCCTTGACCTCTGGTCGAGCCACCAGTCGAGTCAACCAACATCCCACATTTCGCCACTCATGTTACAGCGGCGACTCTTCCATCATGACTTTACCTACTACGGACTATGAGGTAGGAGGTAGGGACGGGCAGAGAGGGGTCAGTGAGTCCCAATGCCACAAGAAGCCCTCGCATGCGGCCGGATCAGTCCGATCTCATTCTTCAATGCCACCCTCCCAGAACCTTGGGACCTGGAAACCTAAGTGATCAGACACGCGCTGACGCCGACCAGGGTAGAAAATCCGTGCTCAGATCACCCACGACGGAAGACAAGAAAGACCTTTCCTCTCCTGCTTCTGGTCGTTTAGGGACCGTGGAAACATATGCACTGCGGGTTCATCTTTCGTATAAATGTACGAAGTATTGTAAGTCTAGGATCAAAAGCACTCAGGCACTTCATATGCACAACGCAGCTAGGTAATTTGAGGCGTGCTCGGGCTTTGGTCATTGGCCAACGCCGTGCCCAATCATCCCATGTATTAGGTTCTGATAATCTCCGAGGCCGATGAATTCAATGACCCCGCGCTCCGTAACTTTCGCCCACAAGTACAATAAGCTATTGTAGGTGGTATTCAGCGAATTTGCGCTTGAAGCTCTTTTCTAGCCCCGGCATCAAGTGTGAAAGCACATTTGGAAGGCCAGAGAAGGCCTGTACAGTGCGCAGTGCTGTCAGCCCTGCAGCCTCATCCGTTGGGAGAAGCACGCGACCAAGTCCACCGCCGATACGACCTCAAGAGGAATTGGATCGGCGGGTACACACGTATTGCCTAATAAATAAGAGTGGGGTGGCCGATGGGGAAGCGAACAGCCAAATATTTCCAGAGAAATATACTTCCGCAGAAATGGCTTGGCACCGCCGAGACGGGCTCGCTGCTTGCTGGCCACGTGCCCGGGGCTTTCATTCAGATATCTGATCTCTCTCCTGCCACCCGTGGACGCAGGAAGCAAAGCCGTGGGTCACGCCAGTCTCGTCGTGCGTCCTGGGGCGCAAAACAACCCTGGAACCGTTCTTGATCGGCGAGAAGAACAATGCCTGAAGGATCGATGCGGGAACGTGGAAACTTAGAACGCTTGCGCCGCAGGCGAGCAGGCGAGTCAAGCAAAGTTCGTCGTACCCGCATCGCCAATCCTTCCCGGCCTGGTATGGGCTTGGATGCGACGCGACCCGGTTCCCATTGCCGCTGTCAGCAAAGGCACTGGGGGTGATGAGTGAGATTGGTGAAACGCGGCTGATCCTGGCCACATGCAGTTCCCGACGGTGTCTGGTCGGCACGCTAGTTTGGTGGATTTTCGTTGGCGCTGTGGCCGCTCTCAAAGAAATGTCTCTCACGTGGCTTTCGAACCCGAGACAGAACATACCTGCCTAGGTAGGTAGAGGTCGCTGGTAACACCCGGGCATCTCACTGCCGTCCCGACGGCACGCCGACAATAGGTGACGCCCGGAGCCGGCCTCACTTCGTCTACGCTGATCCTCCCCGGTATGCACACGAGAAACCCTCACCATCTTCTGTGAGGCTGCTCGTTATGAAGGTCTTGACGGACCCAAGTAAGCAGATCATCATACTGCACAAGTCGGGAGACCATCGGGTGATCTAGGTATGTCCTCGTTATAAGTTGCCGGATCCTTGGTAACAAGATGCTGCGTGAGCACGTGGACGACAGGTCACGATCATACAATACAGGATGGACAGAGGCCGGCCAACAGTCATTCTAGCCAAAAGTCATAGCCGGCGCTGGTACGCAACCTGTTCTTGAAAGCCCACAGGTGTATCAGGTCTGCCTGCAGTACGTTTTTCAGAGAGCCACGTGCATGTGCAGCACTGCCGCACATGGGCTTTCAATGTTTTGCAACCCTTCCCACAAAGACGCATCACAGACTAAGAGGGGAAATTTCAAAAAGCTCAGAAAGCATGAGCAAACTTGCTATTTTATGGCGATCTGGTCTACCCAGTAACCTTACCGGAAAAATATCATGTAGTAGATTTCATCTTCTTGAGCTTCTTGAGCGCCGTCCCACAGCCATTACAGCCCTTGGTTGTGTCAATGACATCCGTTCTCACCTGCATTTGCCTCAGCAATCAGCAGAATCGGACTACGAAACAAGAAGAAGGGGGAGGGAGGGCACCTGGGTGGATTGGAGGGAGACAGAAGTGAATCTTTTCTCTAGCCAGGATTGCTCATGGAACTTACCCCAAAAATGCACTCAACATCTTCAATCAGGTTGATGAGAACCATCGCAGCCGCCTCAATGCACACCACCACCGTCGTCACGTCCTTGGCCACGGCGGTTGCGCACTTCAGAACGTGGCAACCGTGGTTCTGGAGGAACGCATAGTCCGACGTCGGGCCACGGGCCACCTCGAGCGGTGGGTGGGAGTGGGACGACGAGGGCCTGCCGTAGCAGAGGAGGGGGAGGATGGCGGCCAGTGTAAAGGCTAAGAGAAGAGACATCATGATGGAGGCATGTGAGGCTGGGAGTGTCTCATTTCGGAGGTTGAAGGAAAGGGCGTGAGAATCAGCGATCTATGCTGCACCAGAAGAATGGAAATTGTGAGGCGCGAGAACTACCGGTGGCATGGCGAATGAAGAAACCAGTGGCCGATGTGAATACATTATGTACTTGTGGAGATGATGTATTGACTACGAGGAACGTGAGGCTATGTACCTAGGTAGCGTATATCGGGCCCTGGAGAGGCATTCCTCCGTCAAAGTCGTACGTACGCATCTCCACTTGATCAGCTTATGCTGCCACTCAAGTATAAATAGTTTTTACAGACGTGAAAGGTCAAAACCAGCTGACATGTCTATTCTCAACAGCTGCTACGTTCTCGAGGGTTTCATTGCCGACTACCTAGGTATCCCCATTCGACACTCAATAAACGTCTTCATAAGGCTGAGATTGTGGCACTCCGACCGCCGTGATGAGCTTGCGGTCAGAAACCAATTACTCATTCCCTAGGTAAGTTAGCGAGTTCATCCATCACCATCGGTCAATACGGAAATACGGGCAGCTCACGCCTCTTCTCGCTGGTTGTTCGTGTGGACGCGCCGTCGCTTGAACAGGCACACATTTGATTCTACTTCGGGAAGTATGCACATACCTCGGTATTGAGTCCTCCTTCAGGTCGAACAAAGTAAGGACACTTCAGCTTTGACTTATGACAAATGAGGTTGTGAGACATCGTCTTGCTCGCAGAGGACCAGCTTTCAAAAAGTACCTAGGTATCGTAGAATCAACGTCTAGGTACCATTTCTCATCCGGGTCCTGTTCATTGGGCGTTCATCCGAGCGTATTTTTGGTTCATTCTTCCAGGATGGTGTTCTTCAGACATGTACGGTTGAACACTGAACAATGAAGAAGAAACTCAATGATAGGAAGGATAACGATGGTGGCCTAGGTCAATAGGTCATTGCCTGACGGGGCAATTTTGACCGTGTGTAAGCTATAACAATCGAGACAGGTACACATCGTATGGCCCGCTTGCAGTGTCGGTTCTGGAAGAATGGAAGTGATTTGGAAAAATTACTTCTAGGTAGTCATACGACCTCTGATAGTTCTCGGTCAGTCTACGAGTAGTGGCACCCGAAGATCTCAAAGGACCTCCGAGATCTTCTGGTAAGTACCTATGCACGTCAAGCCACTGTCGTAAAGTTCTGCGTGCTACCCCCCTTCACCTCGACCACTACATACCCGTCCTCATAGCTCACCCCCGATACTCCACCAACGACACCATCGCTCCTCGTCCAGATCGTGCTGCCACCTTGCGCCACGGTATCATCACCACTCGCAACAGAGACAAACACCCTGCCCGTCACGCCCGCAGGCGCGGCAACCGACAGGCTCAGCCCGCTCCCCGTCTGGACGTCCTCGACCTCCCACTCCACGCTGATGCCGCCGCCCCCGGGCGTAGGCACGACGCCCCTCGCGAACGCCAGCCCGCCCCCGACCACGACCGGCCTCACCTCGAACGTCGCGAACCCAAGGCCCGTCGGGGTGACGCCCAGGACGTAGCGCTGCATCAGCGGCACGACCCCGGTCGCCCAGCCGTGCGCGAGGGACGTGTACCCTTCCTCGTAGTAGCTCCCGCCGGGCCCGATGCCCTCCCAGAACGTGCTGAAAGGGTCGTTGGCCGCCATGTGCCCGTACAACCTCCGCAGCTCCTCGAACGCGCTCTCCGCGACGCGGCTCGTCCGGCCCGCGCCCGCCGCCGACAGGTTCCCCGCGGTCTGGAACCGCGCCGCGAGCTCAAAGTACGAGATGAAGGCGTACACGCGCTGGTCGAACTGGTCCTCGGGGCTGAGCGTGCTCCGGTCGTAGAAGGCGTTGCCGTAGAACCGGGACAGCGCGGACGTCATGAAGTCGAGGATCGACTCGTCGACCGTTGTCCCGTCGGAGCCTTGCACGAGGGAAGAGGCGACCGAGTTGTTGGTCGCTCCCGACAGGATCGCGAGGCCGTTACCGTCCTGCGCGTGTACGTTGCACTTTCCTGTGCCGTTCGTCGTACAAGGTCCGCCGTCGTAGAGAGCGCCCACGCTACGGTCCCAGTTTTCGCGGAGGAGAGCGGCTGCAGCGGTTGTCAGTCTCAATATTAGCCTTTTTCGACAGTGGAACATAGAGAGTAGTGGCAGGGTTTTGTCAGGAGTGTCACTCACGCCCAACTTTAGCAGCCCTCGCCCTCCACCTCGCCGCATCGCCGGCCTCGCCCTTGATATCGGCCAATACCGCCGCTCTCTTGAGCGCCAGAACATACAAGGCGTTATAGTACGTAATGACGCCACTGCGCGGCAAGAAGGCGTAGTCGCCATACCCAGTCGACGTGCCCAGCCCCTTCTGCAGCAGGCCGTCGGCGTTCGTTGAGTTGGGATAATACGTATCCAGCGTCTTGGCCAGATTGTCATAATACGTGTCCAGGTAGCTTGTGTCCCCCGTGTACAGCACCAGGTCGCTGCTGCATACTACCCACCAGAGCGGGTAGTCGTACAGCGGCAGGGTGTAGTTGTTGATGCTGGCCGGCGGGATCCACCCATCGCTGCGCTGGTGCACGGCCAGGTCGACGAGGACGTTCTTCGCGGCGTCCGGGTTGTCATGCGAGAGATACAGCGTCAGCGCCGAGACGGCCAGGTCGCCCACGTACGGGTCGCGATCTCGTTTCGCGCCGTCGTGGAGCACCACCTTCCCCAGCAGCGTGGTGTCCACGGACGCGTTCCTGGGGTCTGTGTCGTTGGCGCGGAAGATATCCGTGCAAAGATCGTTGGTGTACACGGCGTCGTACCACCAACTGGTCAGATCCTCATCCGAGCACTCAAACCACCCCGTGAAGGTGTCCGGCGTGCCTCTGTACGCCGAGTACGCCAGGCTCACGCTGTCGATGGACACGGAGCCGTAGCCCGTCGTGTACGGCGCGTCCGAGGCCAGCGCCTGCAGCGTGATACGTAGGTAGCGGAAGCCGTGGAAGCCATCGGAACAGACCTTGGTCCCATCGTAAGCGCAGCCGAGCTGGTTTGTCCATGTGTACGGTGTGTTCTTCACGGCGACCTGATCGGTCCCGTTGGTGATCTTTTGGCCGTCGGGAATGTTGTCCGACCGCGTGAAGTCGCTGCGGTTTGTGAGATATTCCAGCGTCTCCGAGAAGGCCAGCGTGATTCCCGGCAGACCACTCGCATTCTGGTATAGACCTTGCTGATCTGAGGTTTGAGAAGCCTTGGAACCGGCGAAGTTTATGGAGAGGATGCCTGCGTAGTTTTGTCCAAAGTCTAGCACGATGCTGGGCATAACATCGTCCTTGGAATCCCGCTTCAGCGTGGTGATCCCGTCACCGACAATTCCGTCTGGGTTGGTGACATCGCCCCGAGTGTAGTCCTCCAACACGGCCACAGGTGAGATGGTCTCGCTGCTCGGAGCCCGCACATATTGGTGCCAACTGGTGTCGCTAGCTTGGCGGCGTCTGATGCTCTTCACCTGGGGTGCTGGGGTGGCCGCGGTTAGCATCATGGTGAGGGAGATGATGAGTAGGGTGACATAAGCAGAGAGTGTAGAGCGGCGCTCGAAGGAGGCCATCTTAAAAAAAAAAAAGAGTGAATTAAGTGGAAGGCGCGAGACGCATTAGGTTGTCATATCAGACAGAGTTGGACCAGGAGGGGATGACAGCAGGATGAACGAGAGCCGGGTCGTTTTGAAGATTAAGTAGCGCACAATAGACAGTATGTGAGGATAGATACGCCAAACACGCAATGGGAAGACGCGTGCGCAATAGTCAGTGCGAAGGAGGTAATCAGGTGCAGCATGAGCAGGGGTGGACGAAGGAGGATGTGCTGTTCGGCCCAGGTCACACCGACGACTTTGACGAGATCAAAATGTCCAAAGCAAAAGACTCACAATCAGGCGGCATCTCTCCCATCCTGACCGAATGACTGACGGAGGACGGGGAAAGGATAGAGACGGTTGCTGCAGGTGTCGAGGAACTACAATATATACCTCTCAATCTCCGAGGATTTTACTTCGAGGCAGATGAAAGCCAGCAGCGTTACCGAGAAGAGGGCGGTCGTGCCAGGTATCCCAGGTATTGCAGGTATCGTAGGTACTATCGGCAATGAGTACGTCCTGTTGATCCGGGGTGCATAGTTACGCGTAAGTTTGGCCTATTTCCCGTTCTCCCGTCCTCGCCCATGTCCAGGTGAGCCGACAGTGCGCGGAAAGGGTCAGGAGGGTATATGCCAGGGCGGTGGAGCTTGGCCGGGTGGTAGCATCCGCGACTCACCTAGCACACTAGCACATCCGGAGGCGGTCAAGACATCGATGTCACGGCGGAGGCCATAGCTAAGACTATTTGCAAACGAGGACGGCATTAAGCAGCAGCTACCTTGCAATCTCCTGGCTGCCTGACTAGCGAGATAACGTCGCTGGTCGAGGGAAAGGCGATGGGATGGGATGTTCCGAGGCTGGCGTTGCAGGGCGTATGCAAGGAATCAACAAGACGTCGTCGGGTGGGTGTGGTCGGGTCGCAGGGAGGTCTCGAGGTTGGGTCCACACGGTTCATCCCGACTAGATCATGCGGGGATGTCTGCACGCCTAGACAGGCAGGACAGGATGATCTACCCCAAGCCCTCCCCAAGCTACCGCAGTAGCCCCATGACCGTCCCGTGGTAGCGTAACGGTGCCTGGAAGACTAAATCCATGTGCCGTCCAGGCGTCCAACGGCTCGCGCGAGGAGAGTTCTCCCAAGGTGCCAAGGCGGGTGCTCAAAATCTTGGGCGTGATAGAAATGCAAGTTGAGGACGAAGTAAACCTTCCCGATGAGGGACAATCATCTTGGACAAAGCCTCGAATAATGACCTCCACACGAAGTGCGCATATCCAATATAACTTTGTTGAGGTCCCTGTTCATGAAATTGACGCTTTGACGCGAGGCTGACCCCCGGCGCATAGCGGCTCCTGTCATAGCCATCAGTGCCAACTTGGCCAAGGAGTTGCTGCGGCGGTCTCGTCATATCAATTGAATATGATCCTATGGAGACAACGGATCCTGTCTTGCTCGCCGTATTGTACAGATGCCAGAGCATCGTCACCCACATCGTGGGAGCGAAGTTAACGGACTCAAGAAGTACGCCCAGAAGGTGAAATGCCTTTGCTCCCGCCCACGACATATACCTGAATTGTAAATCCTAGTTGGCCGTGCGCCCACGCAACGTCGATATGGCATTCGCGTGCGCCGATTCAAAGGGGCCGGAATCCCATCATATTGTACAAGCTCGCGAATCGAGCAGCATGTTCTTTTGTCGCCAGCTCCAGATGGCCGTCAATCCAAGCTTTACGAAAGCCCTCGTTCCAGCATGCAATACCGCGCCGCTGCTTCCCTTGCTTTGCTGACCCGCCCCGAGAGCGAGTCGCGAAGATACTGAAGAGTCGAACGACAGCCTCGATACGTTTAGGCGTTGCTGTGGCGGGGTCGCTTGCGAGCGCTGACAGAGGCACCCGGGTGCAACTTGGCGTTGGTCTCGCGCTTGAGCTTCTCGTCGAGGACGCGCGCTGTGACATTGTGAGAATCGTGCCACGAGAGCAAGACGTAGCAAACAAGATACTTACTGAGAACGTCGTAACCGAATTGAGGGTACTGCAAGCACAAAGCCTTGAACTCTGGCTCGGCCTCGGCGCGAAGTGTGTGGGAGCGACTGGCCCAGAAATTCGCGACGGGGGCGCGAATGGTGGTATCCGAGTCGGAGGTGTAGGCGTAGACGTACTGGGCGTAGGCGATTTCGCCCTTGGCGGTGGAGTTGACGCAGTGGATCTTGGAGCTGGCGAGGGCGCGCAGGGTCGGGACCTGGAACTTATCGGCCAGGGTGTAGACGCGGGCATGCTTGAGTAGGTGTTCACCGGTCTCGTCAACCTTGGGGAGGGAGGGGTCAGACTCGAGAGCGCGCTGGCCGGGCAGCTTCTTGGGAAAGTATTCGCCGGTGTACAGGAACTCGAGGAAGCAGCCGACGGCTTCCATGTTCTCGGAGGGTAGCTCGAGCTGGCGGGGCTGGCAAAGAAGAAGAAGGTCAGCGTTTTGTTCTTGCCGCGCATGCCAACCTGATAGGAAGGCGAGTGGTGCCAGCCCTCAGGGCACTCACGCTGCCGTCGTCGCTGAAGTTGTCGCATTGCGCCTGGAAGTAAGGGCTTTGGACGAGCAGACCCTGGTGGGCGGTCAGGATGGTCTCTGTTTCGCCGGTGCCGACGATAAGGGTGACGATGGGGCTGGTCAGGTAGTCGATGAAGGGGATGCGGGATGGCTCAGGCTCAACGACGGTCTCCTCGCCGGCGAAAGGAAACTCGGAGCGCTCGGCAGCGCCGTTGTCCTCAGCACCGGCACCGGCACCCTCTGTCATCTCAACGTCGGCGCCAGGGTTGGCGGTAGGATCCTGGGCAAGGTCATCGTTGGTGACGTCGGCCATCTTGTTCTCTGTCTTGGGCGTGGCTGATCTGCAAGGAGGTAGACATTAGCTAAAAGCCGTAGAGGCGCGGCGCGGTCGCATCACGGCTGCGACGACGCTGCGCAAGGCACGAAAGGGGAAACTGACTTTCAAGGAGCGGAGCAACGATTCATAGACACCAATCGGCCAATTGGTAGTGCAGAATGGGAAGAAGAGAATTGTGGCTTCCAGCTGTGACCGCGAAGACAATTTGGCAGGATCGAGGGGAAGAGAGTGGGGGGGAGGGTTGCGCGGGTTGCGAAGTTGGAAAATAAATAGTTGAAGGCTGGGGAAGCAGTGTCAGGCTGCCCTCAGAGCCTGTTTCTTGGCCGGCAGAAACGTCCGGCACGGCAGGATTTCGCTTCTGCCGTCCCCTCTGCTGAGATGCGTTTCTTTTCAAAGTACCTCCAGCACAGCAGAAAACAGGCTCTGCCGTGCCCAAAATAAAGACGGCAAAAGTATCTCCACATTTTAATTATCTAGCCAATGGTTATTTGCAATTTGCTATCTTATTCTGCTATATGTTTTAAACCTTATTTTTTATAACAAAGTTGCAAAAGATAACATTACTACTCTTTTTTTAATATAATAATATAATAAAGAGTTAAATATTATAACCTAATATGCTTATTTAATTTTAAGCATATATATATATATATATATATA